>PVJS01004256.1:0-70154 GCA_004027185.1 Glis glis
GTGTGCATGTGTGTGTGTGTGTGTGTGTGTGTGTGTGTGTGTGTGTGTGTGTATGTGTGTAGTGGTATTGGGAATTGAACCCAGGGGCATTGTCCCTCCAAGCTACACCCCCAGCCTTATTTTTTTGTTGTTTCCAAACAGGGTCTCACTAGGTTGCTGAGAGTCTGGCTAAGTTACTGAGGCTGCTCTCAAACCTGCAATCCTCCTGTCTCAACCTCCCAAGTCCTGGGATTACAGGCATGTGCCACCACACCTGGCTGCATTTGTATATTTTAAGATAATCTACTATTGCTGTATTTTGGGATATGAGTGATTTAGGGAAAGGGAAATTAATTAAGAGCATAGGCTCTGGTATCAGACTGCCTGGGTTCAAGACCCACCTCTGTCATGTATATATGAACTACCAACTTAACCCTGAATTTCTGGGAGGGAATTTCAGCTCTGCCATTTACTTGACATGGGAATTGGGTTAAGTCACTGAGTTTTTCTGAACCTCAGTTTTTTTTCTCATTGGTGCGTGTAAACTACACTGTATAAAGGATCATGCCAGTTGGTTGCAGGCACTCAGAGTTTACACGATATACTTACAATGGTGAACTTTTGGCCAGGTATTATTCTAAGCATACTACATATATTATTAATAAATGTAAAAAAGTATTGTTATTATCATCATTGTTATTGTTTTGGTTCCCAATGACTTTATTTTGCAACTATTTTATTATCTTTTAGGATTTCCATAGTTTTCTACTTTTTCCTTTTTTTTGTGGTACTAGGGATCGAACCCAGGGGCATTCCACCTCTGAGCTACACCTCCAGCCCTATTTTTCATTATTTTGAGACAGGGTCTCACTAAGTTGTGGAGCGTCTCATTAAGTAGCTGAGGCTGGCCTCGAACCCAGATCCTCCTGTCTCAGCCTCCCAAGTACTGGGATTACAAGCGTGTTCCACCACGCCCAGCTACTTTTTCCTTTTATTTATTTCTAATTTGTTTTCAACTTACGGTTTCTGCTATGGACTATTTGTAAGAGTGTTGGAATAACTTAAGTGTCTAAACATTACATATTAGTGTTAGGGTTTAACCTTGCAGTGGTAATTCTGTTTGCTTGGTACGAATAAGAGCTAACAATGATCATTACTATACACCATGCACTGTGATGCAAGTGGTGTGAGAATGCGCAGCCAGGGGACCTCTCCAGGAAGTGGCAGTGGCACTAGCTCAGGGGACAGGAAACCAGCAGCCTCCCTTTTACACCCCAGGTGCGGCACTGATGGGAACCCAGTATGATTACCCTCTCATTTGGGCTGCAGTCATGACTCGTTGAGATTTGTAATTTGAAAATTTTAGAGAAATGAGAGGGGAATAGGCTTCCTTTGTAGGAAAAAGGCCAATTCTTTTTTTAAATTCTTTTTAGTGTGGTACTGGGGATTGAACCCAGGGCCATTCTACCTCTGAGCTGTGTCCCCAGGCATATTTTATTTTCCAAATAAGCTAATTAAAGACTTTAGAGAAGCCAAAAAATGTGTAGGAGGTTCCACAGTTTTAATTACTGATAGAGCTATCACTTATATCCAAGTAGACCGATTCCAGAGAGAATGTTCATATCTGGTCATGGGACAGACAGCGCTGAAAGGAAAAAGCACAAGACATTGAAGAGGAAAAGAGATGTGAAGGCAGACTGCCGAGCCAACCACATGGGCGTGGACGTCATCTCGGACTGGTGGGAGGTCTACGATGTTGGGCCAGGGAAGGGGGAGGCCACAAGCTGGGGAGTAAAGTCTTGTCAACTTTGTGGAATGAGCTAAGAGGTCGGTGTGTAGCTGGGACAGAAGAAACTACCCCATTGAAGTAACAGCAAGCTAATACTTATGGAATCCCTGTTAATACGTATGGAGCTTTGGAAAGTATTCTTATTAGTTATTCGTCTTATAGTATGGGTCAGTTAACTCTGTTATGTAAAAATCTTGTAAACTGTTTCAGTTCACACACTTAGTGTTTCGAGTGATCCAGTGTAACTCTGTGAAATGGTTTGGAAACAGGCCATCCTCTCTTGTCCATCTCTCTCTATCCATCCGCCCATCCATCATCCATCCACCCATCTATCCACCCATCCATCCCTGTGTTTAAGATACTTGAGTATCTGCTAAGTATTAAGCTCTGAAAATAGAAAAGTGGTTTAAGTGCTGGTCTCCACCCTTCAGTCTGACACTTGAACAACTGAAATAGGAAAAAAAAGAGATGGGAACGGCTTAGGTAGGAAAGGAAGACAGGCGAAGAATCGGTAAAAGCTATGGTAGAGGTGTGATTTAATTACTTGTAAAATGAGAGCCAATTCCACCTCTCTGATTCTAGAGATGGTAAGAAGTAATAAAGAAAATCAAACCTGTATGCAGCCCGGTGTTAGAAGACGTGAACCCGCCTCAGTGTTGTTTGTGTAACGCCCGTCTGTGTCCTCAACACTGTGGAGACAAGCAGACTTGGCAGCCAGGGAGCGCCTCGCCAGGCAGCTGGGCGTGACTCGGGGTGGGATGCTCCAATTCCATGTTGGTGAAGTGTTCACAGTTCTCATGTGCATAGCAGGTGCGTGACGTCACTTCCCCTGACTGATGTGAGCCCTGGGAACAGCGGCAGGAGACTGATAGCCTGCCTCCAACCCTTTCCAAACGAGCCATCTTGTGGGCAGATGTTGCCTGCACCTTCCTGTGCATCTCTCTAAATGAGCCTGGGGATAAGCCAGCTTCTGCTGGAACGGGCCATGGTGTGAGAATGCGCAGCCAGGGAACCTCTCCAGGAAGTAGCAGTGACACTAGCTCAGGGGACAGGAAACCAGCAGCCTCCCTTTTACACCCCAGGTGCGGCACTGATGGGAACCCAGTATGATTACCCTCTCATTTGTGCTGCAGTCAAGACTCGTTGAGATTTGTAATTTGAAAATTTTAGAGAAATGAGAGGGGAATAGGCTTCCTTTGTAGGAAAAAGCCCAATTCTTTTTTTTTTCTTTTTAGTGTGGTACTGGGAATTGAACCCAGGGCCATTCTACCCAGCCATATTTTATTTTTAATTTTGAAATGGGGTCTAACTAAGTTGCTGAGACTGGCCTTGAACCTGTGATCCTCTTGTCTTAGCCTCCCAAGTACTGGGATTACAGGCCTGTGCTACCACGCCTGGGGAGAAAGCCCTATTAAAGAAACTTCTTTTCTTTTCTTTTCTTTTCTTTTTTTCTTTTCTTTTCTTTTCTTTTCTCTTTTCTTTTCTTTTCTTTCTTTTTTTCCTTTCCTTTCCTTTCCTTTCCTTTCCTTTCCTTTCCTTTCCTTTCCTTTCCTTTCCTTTCCTTTCCTTTCCTTTTTGTGGTACTGGGCACTGAACACAAGAGCATTCTACCTCTGAGCTACACTCTCAGCCATATTTTATTTTATTATTTATTTTGAAACAGAGTGTAGCTAGGTTGATGAGAGTCTCACTACTTGCTGAGGCTGCCCTCGAACCTGTGATCCTCCTGTCTCAGTCTCCCAAGTACTAGGATTACAAGCATGCGCCACCAAGCCCAGCTTAAAGAAACAATTTCTGGCTGGCAGTGTAGTTCAGTGGTAGAGTGCTCACAAGCACAAGGCCCTGAGTTCATTCTCCAACACACACTCACACACTCACACACACACACACACACACACACACACACACACACAAGCCACTAGCATAAACAAAATTAAACCTACGTACTTAAGGGAACAAAATGTTTCCATGTTTTTCTTGCCAATAGTCATCTAGTTTCTCCAGTTTATTCTTGTCCATGGACAAGAAGGAAACACACCTCTTAGTATAAAAAGGTATAGTAATATAAAACTCACCTTCCATGCCATTATTGAATCAGATTATGTTTTTAGTTCATGCATGTTTTGCAAGGTTCGTTCAGGTAGTGGATATACTTTAGAATACCTATGAAAAAGTAGCTAGGAATTGGCTAGAGATTTTTTTTTTCATTTTGTCTGTGTGTAGATGTGTAAACAAAAATGTGAGTTTAATGTGAATAAAAATATTAATGCTTCATTTATTTTAAAGTGGCTTGCGTATTAGGCTTTGCAGTAGTTTAACTTTCTCGTTAAATGAGTTCACATTCTAGAAGTTTTACTGAGCTGATAATTTTACCTTAGACATTCACAGGGAGGCTCCGCCACTGTTTTTCTTCTTACATCTGCCTCCAGGGGACATGGGGAAGAGGGTCCTTCCTTGCAGGTTATCGGTGGAAAAGGCAAAACCTGCTTCATGAGCTTCTGAAGACTCAATGTATTATTATTTATCATTATTTCTGGAGTCACAAGAGGGACTTGGAACAATTAGAGAAAAATGGCGAGTCTTTGAAAATGGGCCTCACTGAGGAAAATGGATAGCAATATTCTCGTCTCATTTTTCTTTCTTTCAGGATTGGGACCCTGCGTAGGAGTCTGTTTGGATTGTATTATCCATGAACTATATTTGAATAAGTTTTCAGCTCTCCTGCAGCTGCAAGTTCTGGTTATTTTCCTTGAATTTGTAGCTCTTTGATGTTTTCTGGCATGCATGATATTATAAAAATTTAGACACAGTCCACGGTGTTTTTTTCAAATCCTAGACGATTCTGATTGAGCAGTCTTATTAACATCAGTTTAGAACTTGGAAGCGAAGCCTTCACAAGCCTGCTCTTCCCAGGTGTTGGGGGATTTGTGGTTGGGAGATTATTTTTAATAAAACCGAGCTTGCTTATTTTTCCAAGTTTGAAGATGAAATGGGATTGTGTCTTTTAATTTTTAGAGCTTTAGAGACAGTAGAGACAGGATGGTAGTAAGGAGGGTATAAAATGTTTTAAAAAAGCGATTTCATTTCACAGTATTAAGCTGGAATCCAGCTACAATGCTAGGATGTTTAAATGACAACATTATTCTAGTTTGATTCATCCATTTTTCCTGTTTATATGAGACAAGGATGAATTTTGGAAAAGTACAAGAGAAAACCTTAAAGGAAATATGTTTGGATACCTTAGGGGGGACATCCACTCCTGCTTCTCTGTGACTGTGTTTGGGAGAAGTAGAGTATGCGACCCTCTCACCAGGACACCTCCATCATGACTAAGACCTGCTGTCTGCACCTGCGGCTGCGCTGGAAGTGGCTGGGGAGTCTACCGTGGGAAACTCAGGAGCCACCTGGAGGTCCTCTTGTTACCAGCTGGGCGCGGTAGCACATGCCTGAAATCCCAGTACTTGGGAGTCTGAGAAAGGAGGATCCCAGGTATGAGGCCAGCCTCAGCAATTTATGGAGGCCCTCAGTAATTTAGCCAGACCCTGTTTCAAAATAAAAATTAAAAAATAACAAAAAGGACTGGGGTGATTGCTCAGAAGTAGAATGCTTCTGGGGTTCAATCCCTAATACCAAGTACTCCCCCTGGAAAAAAAAGGGGATTGAACCCAGAGGTATTCTTCCTCTGAGCTATACCCTCAGCTCTTTTTTTATTTTTTCGTTTTGAAACAGGGTCTCGCTAGGGCTGAGGTTGGTCTTGAACCTGTGATCCTACTGTCTCAAACAGGTGTGCGCCACTATACCTGGAGCGGGTTATCTTTTCCAAAATCAGAAGATTAAGAACAACACATGGTGCCTCTGCTGAGGGGCTCCGGCCCCCTTTGTTCGTGGCAGCAGCTCACCATCACACACAGGGCGAACGGAGCAGTAGAGGTCGCTGTCAGCTATAGGACACGTGCTCCTCGTCTTCCAGATGTTGTAGAGGTCACTTTTTTTCTAGGTGAGGAAATTAAAAAGACCTAAAAATGTACAACTTGTTAACAGTTTTTAAACACCTTTTTATTTTGAAGTAATCTTAAAGTCATTTGCAGTTGTAAGAAATTATACAGAGAGATCCATATATACTCTTCACCCAGTTTTACCCAATGGTCATACTTTGTATAATCATGATACAAATCACAACCACAATATTGACATCCATTAGCTTTATGTAGAATCGTCAGTTTATATGGGCTTAGTGTGTGTGTGTGTGTGTGTGTGTGTGTGTGTGTGTTGTGTTTTATTACATGTATGGATCCATGTGACTATGAATGTGTGTGTGTTCTATTGAGTCTTATTACATGTATGAATTCACATGACTATGAACATGTATGTATTTGAGTTTTATTACATGTATGAATTCACATGACTATGAATGTGTGTGTTCTATTTAGTCTTATTTCATGTATGAATTCACGTAACTACGAATGTGTGTGTGTGTGTTTGTGTGTGTGTGTTCTGTTGCGTCTTATTACATGTATGGATGCGTGTGACTGCTATCACAGTTAAGATACAGAACAGTTACTTGGATCTCTTGTGCCAGCTATTAATTTTTAATGGAGGATCTACTCAAAAGACTTATTTACCCATTCAAATACTTTTCTGAGGCTGTGTTGTCTCTAAGGTTGTTTTGAAAGACACCGAGTAATCCCAGTACTTGGGAGGCTGAGACAGGAGGATTGCAGGTTCGCTGCCAGCCTCAGCTACTTAGTGAGGCCCTCTGCAACTTAGTGAGACCCTATTTCAAAATAAAGTATAAAAATTAGGGCTGAGGGTGTAGCTTGGAGGTAGAAGCCTCTGGGTTCCAAGAAGACAGAAGTCAGTCCCCTCACTAATGCCCGGGGAGGGACTGGAGCCGGGGGCGCTGGTCTTCTGTGGTGCTCTCTGGGAATACAAGCACTGAATGACCATGCTGCTTTACAAAGGAGAAATTTCTCAGAACAGAGTGGAGAAAAAGTTTAATGATATCCGGAGCAGAGAGTAAAGTCAGGGATTTAAGGAGACAAGCTTTTTGCACGGCTTTAAAAATTATAGCCTCAGATTCTTTGGGGTTAAAAAAAATAAAGCAGTGTCAGCAAGAATTAAAAAAAATCATTACAGGTCTGTACTCTGTAGAAAGAGCTTTCTCCCCTCAGGGAAAACAATAAAAATTATTTGCCCTCTATCAAATTTAGGACCACTTACCAAAATGGCTAGCTTGGCAGAGGCTGCTGCCTGGCAGAGAACTCAATTGTATCATTCGCTTGTAGCTCAGCGTGGACTTTCCTCACAGACAATAGATGTTTGTGTTCACACATTTGGAAAACGAACTTACACAAACAAGTGCAATTTATACTATTTCTTAAAATCGTAAAACATGGATACTTTTAAACTAATGGGTTTTGGACTACTCTCAAAATAAAGCTTCATACACACACAGACACACACACACATTTTTTGCTGCTTTTATTTCTAAGATAATGAAGACCATCTATAAAGTGAAATTGTTAATAGCGCAAAATTGGGAGAAATCACTCATGTAAGCTGCATGCTGGCTCTTCTCCCCTTCTTCTGTGCCCTTGGAAGGAAAGATATTCTTTTTGTTTGGAAGAAAATGTGGGTTTAGTGATTATGTAATTGAAAATGGTGCTTCTTCGGTGGAAAAGACTGTCTGAGACTCTGCTAATTGAACTATTAGTGTGGCCATCTGACTGGTCAGCTGGACTCGGGTTTATCTTGGAAACCCTGGCATTTCCTGTTGGATCTTGGTGGTAAAGCTCTAGGAAGACAGATGACATTAGAATATATCATGTAGGTTGTGGTTCCCTTAGACAGGGCTGGGAGGATGGAGGCACACAGACCCTGGGGTCAAGGCCTCCTCGGTTGCGCAAGCTCTTTCTCATGTCCCAAGCGCACCTCCGCCGCCCCTGCCCCTCCCCACAGGTCCACACGGCCTCCCCCACAGCCTCAGCCACTCCCACCGCCTTCCGCAGAGGGTCAGCAATGATTTTAGTTACCTCCTTCCAGGCCAGAGCGGATCAGAGCTTAGAAACTTCCACAGATACAAAGTCCACAGTGGCTTTCTAGATGTTGAGCTCTTGAGAGACTCCTGGCTGAACGCTGGGTCCTGTGCTTCTCAGCTCTTATTATTTATGACTTTCTTTCACAATGGCCTAATTGTACAGACGGGGCTTAGGCACTGAATGCTACTTCTGAGAATGTTGTTTTTCCCCCCAATCCAAAGGTTTCAGGAGGCCCGTCTTCCCATTTTGTCTTTTCTATTCCTCTTACCTGAGATTGGAGCCGCACTCTGCATCCTATTGAGGAAAAACAATATTGGCAGTTTTCTCCTTAAAATGTATCTATAATGCTACTTTATGTTTCTGTTTGTTCTTAAACATTTTGGATAAAGAACTTTTTTTTATTTTCAGAAGCTCATGAAAGGTCTAGATTCTCTTCAAAAGAAGATTATTTTCAAATAATGTATATCATTTATATTGTTTGAAAACAGAAAATATATAATTTTCATGCAGTGGAAAGATACTTGTTTTAATCGGTGCACTGTGATTATAGTGAGGGCCACTATACAGACATGCACACAGAGGTCCCTGCGTGTTTCCCTCCAGTTCCCAACCGGTTCCTCTGCCCCACAGATAGTCTTTACATCCAGACAAATAACCTCATGTATGAACAGAGGATTATTTGAGTAGTTTCCATCATCAGGTCTCCCTTTTCTCGCCCTCCCCACCTCCCTCTCTGGATCCCCTCCCCCACTCCTCTAGCATCTTCCCTCATTTATCCGAGGTCGTCTTCGTTTCCCAGTTTCTCTCCAGCTTCCACATACGAGGGAAAACATGGGGCCCTTCACTTTCTGTGACTGGCTAATCTCACTCAGCATAATAGTCTCGAGTTCCATCTAGTTTCCTGCAAATGACATGACTGTGTTCTTTTTAATGGCTGAGTAGAATTCAATTGTGTGTATGTATCATAATTTTGTAATCCATTTGTTGATGGACACCTAGGCTGGTTCCATAGTTTGGCTATTGGGAATTGAACTGCTATTAACATGGAAATGCATGGATCCGTATAGTAGTCTAATTTCAATTCCTGTGGGAAGATCCCCAAAAGTGGTATGGCTGGGGTGTATGGTGGCTCCATTCCCAGTTTTTAAGGAACCTCCATTTTGATCTCCATAGTGGCTGCACTAATTTGCAATCCCACCAAGAGTGTAGAAGACTTCCTATTTCCCCACATCCTTGCCAGCATTTACTGTTGTTTGTCTTCTTGATGATTGCCATTCTAACTGGGGTTAGATGGAATCTCACTGTAGTTTTAATTTGCATCTCCCTGATTGCTAGTGATGTTGAACATTTTTTCATATATTTGTTGGCCATTTTTATTTCTTCTTTTGAGAAGTGTCTATTCAGATCCATTGCCCATTTTTTTATTGTATTCTTTGTTTTTTTAGTATTGAATTTTTTAAAGTTCTTTGTCTATTCTAAATCTTAATCCTCTGTCAGAGGAGTAGCCGGTGAAGATTTTCTCCCATTCTGTAGGTCCTTAATAGTTTGCTTTGTTGCACAGGAGTCTTTTAATCTGATGCAATCCTGTTTCTTGATTTTTGTTTTTATTTCCAGAGCTTTGGGGGTCTTATTGAGGAAGTCTCTACTGTTGCCTATGTGTTGGATAGTTGGTCCTATCCCTTCTTCTAGTAGTTGCAAAGTCTCTGGTCTAATTTCTAGATCTATTATCTATCTTGAGTTGACTCTCGTGCAGGGTGAGAGGTTAGGGTTTAGTTCCATTTTTCTACATAAGGGTAACCAGTTTTTCCCAGCACCATTTTTACAGTTTTTATTAAAATTACAAAAGGTGCATAGCACTCTTAGTTCTGTGTATGGATCTCACAGAATCCTGCAAAACTAAAGTCAAGAACTTTTCAACCTACTCTCTTAATCTTTGGATGAAATGGAGGCATTCTTGTGGTCAGGTGTGGGTTTTTCTTGGTGGCTTATTTAGATTTGTAAAGTTAGGCCTTTGCTCAGAAGGCTGGATGGTGAGTCAATTGACTGTGAAAGGAGGCAAAAGACCCAACTTTTTCAGCACAAACTTCTCAATATTCACTTCACTTCCTCGATTGTCCCTTCTTTTTGGCATCTTAGATTTTAGATTGGGACTTTTCCCTGTGCCTACCTATTCATTGCTCATCTGGCGTTTATGTGACCTATTTAGTCTTTCTAGTTTCTTTTGTTTACAGCAAAACATTTTTTCCTCACCAGAATCACTGTGGACCAAAAGTTGACCCCAGATGGGGGGGAGTAGTTTATCTGTTAATATACAAAACGGTGTCTTGAGTTCTTTTAAAATGTGCGTTGGTGGATAGTGTGACTCCTCGGGACCAGATGATGGTGTATTTAACATATTAATGGACATGGTACATCTGATTAGTCTTCTCAGGCTGCCATAAAAAATGATTGGGTGGCTAAAACAACAGGAATTCATTTTCCCGCAGTTTTGGAGACTAAAAGTCTGAGATGAGGGTGAAGCATGGTTGGGTTCTTGCCAGGGCTCTTTTCTTGGCTTGCAAACGGATGCTTTCTTTGAAGTTCTCATGTGACAGAGAGAGGAGGGAGACAGAGGGCAAGAACTCTGGGTGCCATTCCCCTCATGATGGTCCTTCTTTCATGAACTTATCTCAATGTAATTAGGTCCTAAAGGCCCTGTCGCCAAATACCATCATGCTGAGGGTTAGCGTTTCAACAGAGAAATGTCAAGAGTACACAATTCAGTCCATAGCATCAGCCTTCAAAGAGAATATGGTGAAAGGCATGTGGCGATTCATATTTCAAGGACCATAGATTCTCCAGCCAGGGCTCGTGTGCCTAGGAATGCAGGGGCAGGGAGGGGCAGGTAAGACTTGTAGATAAAGAACAGCAAAGAAAGGAGACAGGATTTCCAGGGTCAAATTTTGTTGAATAGTCACAGCTGTCTGAAGAATAATATTTATTGGAATTCAAAGTGCATATACCGAGGACTCACCCAGGAAAGTCCTTGTTTCTCCAGAGATGAAAACCATATTTTATTTCATTTTAGTAAAATGGCTCAGTGTTGGATTCAGGGTAAAAAGTTTGGAGAGCAAATCCAAGCATTGGCCTTGAGTGCAACTGAACGAACAAGGAGTAATAAAGACAAGTGAGGCCTGAAAAGGTTTGTTTCATAGTTTAAATCGGAGTCAGTCTACCAAAATGGAATTTGCTTGTAATTTACCTTAACAGTGTGTACTTAGTGCCTTGGAATTACATCCTGAGTAGCCTTATTTCTTTGCTCTGTAGATATAACTTGTTAGTATTAAAGGATATTTTATGTTTTGACAATATTAACGTGGAGGAAAACAGACAGATGCCACATAAAACGTTTAAAAAAAGTAAATTTAAAAAAGTGAAAGTAATAACAAGAAAGATGTTATTTCGCTGCAAAAAATAAAATCAGGAAACAAAAATACTGTATGCGTGTAATATATGCAGAACTGAAAAGCATTATGTGGCAGGCCCTATTCCTGTATAGAATGTACATATGTAAATATAGATCTTATATTTAGAAGACCTAAATCAAATCAACTAAAAGACTTCTAGAACTGATAAGCAAATTCAGCAGAGTAGCCAGATACAAAACCAACTTACAAAAACCAATAGTTTTTCTATAAACCAACCACCAATCCACTGAAAAAGAAGTACAGAAAAGAAATTCACGATAGCTTCAAAAAGAATTAAATATTTAGGTGTAAATCTAACCAATGAAGTAAGAGACCTCTCCAATGAAAATCACAGAGCACTGAAGAAAGAAATTGAAGAAAACCTTAGAAGATAGGCAGAATAAACATCATCAAAATGGTCATACTACCAAAAGCAATCTACGGATTCAATGCAATCCTTATTAAAATACCTACATTACTCTTCACTGAATAGCCCTTTTTAAGGAGTTCCCTTGAACTTTCTGTATATGAGGCTAGAACTTCACTGGCTAGCAGTTTATGCTACTTAAAAGGAGAAGCAAGTCTGACCTGGTATGCTGTCATTAAGATCACATTTATTCATTTATTTATTGCTTAGTATTATAATGGTATTGACAAAAAGTGATCTCAGGACTATGGCAGACGGAAATGCACACTGGCTAACCCACAGCGAAATGTTCCATTGCATCTCAAAGGGATGGTCTTGAATTCTGAGAGAATCCAAGCATTTTTCTTTTGCAGAGATGTGAATCAGGGGCTCTGACTCTGTGGGAGGGAGTGGTTGAAAGCATGAAACTTGGAGCTACACAGATCAGGAAGGAGTCATTTTCTGCCACTTATGAGCTGATGTGACCGTGAGCAAGTCACATCAACTTACCTAATGAGGCTTCCGTTTTCTAATTTGGTGCTGGTAAGGTTTGGATGAGATGATGCAAAGAAAGAGCTGGGCATAGGACTTGGCACATTTTAAAGCCCAGCAAAGGGTATCTAGTAGGAGACTAATAATTTACCAGGGCAAGAATTGGTCATCTGTGCTTGGAAAGAATTTAGAAAAATTGCTATAAAGCCCAGTTTTTTTCCTACCAACTTCATGGCTGATTTGCTTTTCCTTATACCTAGTTATTCATGACTTTGACTCTCCTCTCTCAAAAGCTCAGGGTACAACAGAAGGTATGTGCAGACTTCTCTTCCTTTTCGTATAAGGATTCTTGTAAAAATCAAAAAGTACCTGAGGTGGAATTCAAATGAGAAACCAAACATACATACATTCGCCTTTTTTGGGAGAATAATTATCTGATTTGGGTTAAATATGTTTTGATCAAACTCAAACATTCAGACCTGGGCTCATTTTTTGTTTGTAATTCCAAACTGAGTCAAGATGGAGTCAGTTCACAAAGTGTCATTTATTCATGCTATTCAAAGTCGTATTTAAATAGAGGTGCTATGCCTAACCAGGATGAAGTTATTCGAAGTGTTTTTCAAGTCAGAGATCTCAGAGATACATTGAGAAACCCATATTTCTATATTTCAGTATATCGGGCAATTTATGTCTGAAGAAACAGGGTCCCTAGAAACTAGGATTAAAATCCAACATCTTACAGGGAAAGACCCCTACCTGACTTCATGCAGAGAGCTTGTGTTCTTAGTGGAACATCTGGATAAAAGTTATGAAGCAGGATTTCACTCTGAGAGGTTAAGTAGCCACAGTAGCCACTTCTAACAGTGGATATTATGACCAAATCTGGTACAGTAGCCAGACCACAAGAGAGGCAGGAATGTTCAACTGTGAATCAGGAAGGATACTTCTGTTTCACTCCATCCTTCTCCTGGTACTTTCTCCCATCCAGATGTGCAGCCTCAGACCAAAATTCTACGTCTATTTTGCTGTATGTGAATCTAATGAGACTTTCTCAACATCTGTTAGCCACAGTTACTGAACTTAACTTTAAAGCTTTCTCCTTTGCTATAAAAGTCCTATTTATGTGCAATTCTTCAGAACCCTATAAACCCCTCCCCCCTTTTTACAGCCCAAGTTGAGGTTACTTGTTTGCTTGCCTGGGGTTGAATGTGCAGATGAGCTCAATGGTCAGTTGAAATGTTGACAGGTTATTCTAGACTCCGGATTCATAGTGTGCATCTAAAACACTAGATGGCACAGGAGAGGTATAAATGGATCAAAGAGAGCCCAACCCTCAACTTTTGTTTTTAAAGAATTCTCTGGTTTAAAAAGAGCAATATTTTAGGGTGTTCTTGTATGTTCTTTCTACTAACTCTCCTAGTGTTGTCTTGAGCTGTATTCTTAGGATTTTCCAGAACTGAATGGTAGAAGATAAAATTCTCATTTCTAGCTTGAAAGAAAACACTTAAAATTCCTGGTCGAGCAGTAACTTTATTATTAAGTTAAGCACAGAAAACACACAGGTACACATACACGTGTGTACATAATAATGCACACTATTGATGTATCTATGTACTTGTTTATATGTATGTGTTATCTTTATTATGAATCAGGCATATGTGCTGTATCAGGAAACTTAGAGATAATGCATACCATAGTATAAATGTATATATGGTTCTATTTATTGTTTAATTATGTGGGTAATTAAGTAGAGCTGAATAATGGAAAATACTTTTCCAAGGGAAAACATCTAAATGTAGAAATGTAATTCATATTTTTTTCTCAGTTTGTAGTGAGTACATATATTCCATGAAGTTTTATATATATTGAGCTTATTAAATGTGAGGTTACTTTATTATTTCCTTTAGTGGAAAATTATAAGATATTGACAGGAAAGTATATTAAATAATGCTAATCGGGACTCAAAGTTAGTACTGAACAGCAAGAGTACTGTTATCTTAATTACAGAAATTCTAATCATTTATAGGGAACATACATATGAAAACCACAGGCTAATCAATGGTTTGCCATTGAACAATTTTTCAAATTAAATGGAGAAAATTCTAAAATGGAAGCTGGCCATGATAAAAAAAAATGCAGTGAAAGCTGTCATGACTATAAAGAGTGAACAGATCTGGATTATTTGAGGTTTGTTTAAAAAAAGTTCTTTGGACAATGAGTGATAACTTAAGACCTGTGATTAGTGATAATTTAAAACCTTTAACATTTTGCTTCCCAAGATATCTCATAGATTAATTGAGTTCAGTGAAACAAAATATTATATTATTATTTATAATGTGGGAAAAATTATACATACCATGATTAATAATTTATTGCAGAACTAGGTCACTGAAAAAGAAGCAAAACCAGAAACAGCTATAATACCATCGCCAATCAAAAATTTTAAAAAGATATAGAGTCCACACGCTTTGATGGTCATCTTTAAAGAATTGATTTTTAATTTCCTAAGCATTTCTATATTTTATTTTGGAAATATAATTGCATAGTGTATAATGAAATCATATGCCACACAATTATCTTTATAATAACTATATATATTATCTATATAATAACTACAAATATAGTTATTAAATATATTGGGTAGAGGCATACCATACCAGAAAGGGCATGTGTTCATGTTTCCAATGATATGGGTTCAAATTCTGGCTTTACCAGTTACTAATTAGTGATCTTGAATACTTAATTTTCCAAGGATTATTTTGTTAATAGAAAAGAACACAATATTATAGCATAAACATGCATACCCATATTTATAGCAGCACAATTCACAGTGGTCAAATTATGGAACCAGCCTAGGTGTCTATAAATAGATGAATGGATCACAAGACTGTGGTATATATATGCAATGGAATTTCACTCAGCCATAAAGAACACAATTATGTCATTTGTAGGAAAACGAATGGAACTAGAGAATATTATGCTACGTGAGATTAGTCAGTCCCAGAAAGCAAATAGTTGTAAGATTACAACTTCTCATGTGGAAGCTAGAGAGAAATTGGGAAACAAGGAGACCTCAAATAAGGGAGTAGAGACTCCAATGGAATGATGGAGGGGGTTTAGGGGACGCAGGTGGGGGAATAGAGTCTTAATGAAGGTAACAGTTTAATGCTATGTACGTATATGAAATTATCAATATCAATCTCAGTGACATGTAGGGGAGGGGGAGAGAGGAGGGGGAATCCGGAGGGAAATGCACCAAGTGTTGTGTGCGTGTGTGTTCCTATCACTCTATACCTCACTATGGTGTATAATTACAATGCACCAATATAAATGTTAAAAAAAGAAAAAAGCAGAACCCCAAAAGTAGACTGAAAGAGATGAACGAAGACAGTAGATATCCACGGAAGGCTGAAGTCAGAAAATCCAGAAGTACAAGTTGTAAGAGAGGATAAGAGGAAGGATACCCATTGACCGGATATTGTTTACACCTCAAGGGCTGTTTGAATGAGAGATCACGGTGGGGTTTGGAGTACTAAGGGTCTTGGGGCAAAATATGGATAGTGTGTTTTCAGCAATTTCGATGTTGAGTACTTTTAGTTGGGTTACGTCTTCCCTAGCTTCTACCTATCCCATCATTTCTCATTGTCAGGAAGAAGGTAGAAAAAGGGGTTAATGTCCTTAGGTCTTGATGAGGTTAGATAAATATTCTAGCACTAGGAGACAGGAATAAGGGAAGAACATACATTTTAGTAATAATATCTAATCTAATTTGATTTAACATATGATAGAATTGTTAACATATGATAGAATCTGAACATTGACGGAAACTAGTATCAGGTACAGGGGTATTGTTCAATTTGAAGTCAGGAATTTAGAGATCTGTGTGGTAATGGGCATATCAGATAGAACAAGCAGGTAAACTCTCAAATATCAGTTTAGAAGAAATTACTAGGCAATGAAAGACTAATATATTTTATTGTATGTAGCTAAAAATACTTCAGCATAGGCAGTATTGCTGTGGATAGTGTGTGCTCAGTTTGAATCTGTGGCGTTGGGTGGAGTGGGAGTGGGTCATGATTAGCTGACATTTTAAATAACCAAATATGGGGTGGGGTGGGGGGCAGTTGGCTAGTTCTTGAAAGACTCCCTTCAAAACCCTACACTCTTGGAGGTGTCTAATCCAAGCTTTCAGCTCCCTTCATCTCAGATCAACACCAGATGGCGTGATAATTAGCACATTGGATATAGAAATGGGTTTTCATTGGCAAAATTTGTTATGTTCAGTATGTGGACCTGGGATCGGTTAGATAGATTGGTATTGGGCTCTGCCATGGATAGGGTTTCAGAATATAGGCCTTTAGGAATGGCCTCTCAGTTTGGGATCCCAAACCCACCTGGTATGAGTGCTCATCTGAGGGTGTTTTTCCTTGACTTGCATTACGGTAGCTGAAGGCTCTTCTAAGAGATTGTCTTTCTGGTTTGCATTAACCTTTTATGCAGGACACTGTCGAATACCTAAAAGTATAGACAGCTGGTACTTCACTGAACTTCCAAGAACTGCTTGTATTTTTGTGGCTTCCTACTGTCAAAAGTTTGTGTGTGTCACAGGATAAGATCTGAACATTCATTTAAAGTGTTATTCACTTAACAGCAAGGTTGTAGGTGAGGAGACCTATTAAAACAAGCAAGATCTGCCCCCAAATTACTCAGTAATTGTAAATCTACGTATTAGATTGGTTTGACATCCAATACTTTCACATTCCTATTCCTTTGAAGATACCTGAAAAGAAGTTTGACAAGTTAATGACGGGGCTTTAAATTCCTTATATAACAGCTCAAAGATAATATTCACCTCCTGAGTAATAATAACTATTATTTTCTGAACACTTCTCTGAAAATTTACATGTATGCATTAACCTTTAATCTTCATACCCTTATAGAGTTAGTTAAAATGATTTCCTCCATTTTTCAGATGAAAAAATTGAGGCACAGTGAAGATAAATAATTGCGTGGGTTCGCAGTCATATAACTAGTAATTCATAACCTGAGGTTATGAATTCAGAGAGTCTGCTTCTAGAAACCATGTGTTTTTTCTTTTCTATTTTTTTTTGTGGAGCTGGGGATCAAGCCTTGCACATGTTAGGTAAGCACCACTACTGAGCTATACACCCAGCATGATTTTATGATCTTTTTTTTTTTGTGGCACTGGGGATTTAACCCAGGAGCATTCTACCTCTGAGCTACACCCCCAGCCCTATTTTTTATTCTTTATTTTTAAACAGGGTCTCACTAAGTTGCAGAGGGCCTCACTAAGTAGCTGAGGTTAGCCTCAAACCTGGATCCTCCAGTCTCAGCCTCCCAAGTACTGGGATTACAAGCATGTGCTACCATGCCCGTCTGAAAGGACAATCCTTTATTAGCCTTCAAGATTAAGTAAGATAATTTTGTGTTAGAAATACCTACCAATGTATCTGTCACTAGATAGACAACCATTGAAGAGATATGAACTAGAACAATGAGAATCATGAGATATGATTCTAGAACAATCCAGTCTTTATATATATTTATATACTTGTCATACAATAATGGATCTGCATTTATGAATTAATCACAACACTAATCTACGATACATATGTCTGGTACTAGGAAATCATTGAAATAAACTTAACAACAAAAGGATGCACATGATGTAGGATAAATGTGTATGTAGCCTTATCGTGAATGAGTTGCGGCCATGTGTTACTTTGGTATTATTATTTTTAATAGGTTCAGTAAAACTTTATTCTTGAGCACAGTATTTCCACAGCTGAAAAATTCTTCAAAGATGTTAATAAAATTTCCTCACTCAGCAATGAGTTTTCTTCCAAAAGAATTTCCAGACTTATTAAGAAAAAAGAAGTTAACTTACCTTTTCGTTAGAAGGTCCTATAAAGCAATCCTGATTATTTCACTAATTGTTGACCAGACCTTGAAAAATATAATTGGAAACAAGGGGTTTTTTTTGTACACCACCTTCACATACTAATTTTTACTGACTGAAGTATTTTCTTGGCTAGGTTTCATTGGAACTAGGCAAGAGATTAAAGAGCTTGCTTTTGTTTTGTATGGGGAGAAAATACAATGTCCCCCCAAGATCCAGAACTCTACAAAGGAAGCTAAAACATTGCTTCCCAGTTTTAGAGCATCCCCAAATGTGTTCAGTTCACCTAATAACATCTCGATGGGATGGAAAAAGGAATATGGAGGAGAAATGATATTCCACTCTGAGCTCAGAGGCAGGAGGAGAAAATGTTCTGGGTGTTCACTCTTTGGAAAGTAGAGGATGGCCTGTTTGTCATTAATAGTAACATGAATTAGTGTTGCTCACCTTCCATCAGAGCCCCCGTGATACAAAGACAGAAGAGGCCAGACCGAGTCCCAAGAAAGAGGGGCAAATACTGCGGAGAAGCTGTAGACCTATCATTTGAAAAATGTAAACAGGAATGAGGGAGACTGCTTTCAACTCAGCCAAATGCATTTGGGTTGTGGTAGTTTCTATGCTGACAGACACAGGAGGGAAAAATCTCTAATGCGCAGAATAAATGA
Source organism: Glis glis (assembly GCA_004027185.1). NCBI lineage: Eukaryota > Metazoa > Chordata > Mammalia > Rodentia > Gliridae > Glis > Glis glis. The sequence goes on from PVJS01004256.1 coordinate 18,736, forward strand.
GTTTCTTGTGTAATTCAAAGTGATTTACAATTTAAAACATAAGGCGGACAGAAAATGCTGTATGATGACTATCTCAGATTATAAAATAAGGCTTTAAAAATGAAATTTTCTTCCTGATGCAGAAACTGTTATGTTAAGCTAGATGAACTTATATGAAGACGAGACCTTCAACAAAACAACTATTTAAATAATGGGAAAAGACATAAAAGATAGTTGATAACTGCAGAAATGAATTCAACAGTAACTTTAGCAGTATGTACTTAGGATTATAGTTCTATAAATTAGATTTTGTTTGTGTGTTTACAGGAGTTAAGCAGTCCTGTCATCTCTTCCCTTTACATTTCAGGAAATAGAAGGTAGTTGTGGTTAATTTTCCTAAGAACTGATGCTGAACTGTAAGGAGTTGTGAACTTAGTCTATGTTCATTTGGAAGATATGGAACTATACTTTAGCAGCTCTGGTAGCCGAGAAAGACCCAATGCTCTGTCCCTCTGTTGGAAGCTGGCCATGGTCTCTATGACCTGTGTAATGGATCAAGTAGGAACCTGACTTGCCAAATGCATTTAATAAAGAAATGTTGCTAGACGATTATCATAAATCCTAAAATCCCAGTCACAAAAGAATCGAGACAGACTGTATGACCGTGTCTATTGAGCATAAAAGTCTCAGTAGACTCTGAATGTGAAATATGTTAGTAATCATCAGCTCTTTCAAAAAGCATTTCTTCAGAAAGTCCGAGAGTGGGTGGAAAGAAGGGCTGGCAGTGGTCAGATTTTGGGCCCTGTGACTGTTAACAGGGCGCAGCTCTCTTCTGTTCAGAGCCCTTAATTTTGATTACTTCAAATAGAGTGAAATTCTCTCTTCAGACTGACATCAATCTATTTATTTATTTACTTATTTATTTATTTATTTATTTATTTATTTATTTATTTATTTTTGGTACTTGCGATTGAACCTAGGGGCATTCTGCTTCTGAGCCACACCCCCGGCCCTTTTTATTTTTTATTTCTAAATAGGGCCTTGCTAAATTTCTGTGCACTGGCCTTGAACCAGCAATTCTTCTATCTTAGCCTCCTAAGCACTGGGATTACAGGTATGCACCACTGCGCCTGGCTAATTTGCTTGCATATTTATAAAGAAAACATGTCCTGTAATCTTAGTACTTGGGAAGTTGAGACAGGAGGATTGCAGTTTCAAAGCCAGCCTCAGCAACTTAGTGAGGCCCTGTTTCAAAATTTAAAAAATGAAAAGGGCTGAGGGTGTAGCTTGGAATTAGAATGCCCCTAGGTTCAATCTTCAGTACCAAAAGAAAAAAAAAAAAGAAAATCAGACATGTTTGTGAATAAGATAATAAAGGACATTGCCAGTCTCTGCTTTTATCTAATTTTCAAAGTTAATATTTATTGAGTACTTACTCTTTATCAGAAGCCATGCTAAACATTTTATACCTATAAACTTCTGTTAATGCTCATAGCAATTTAGGAAATAGGGACTATTTTTAACCTTTAGAAACTGAACTCAATCTTGCTTCACTTTTCCTACTTTCCCAAGATTCTCAATGTTAAGGAGGAAGATGAGAGAGCGTTTGTAATCATGGACAGCAGCATACATTTCTACCTTTCCCCAGGGCTGTGTTAACTCATATGGAGTCCAGAGGATCTGGCTGGCCTGACATTCCACGGAACATCTTACTGGCCTATGATATTGATGATGTGATTGAAGCCAATGGCCAAGAAGTACCATATTTGTCAAAAGCGTTGGGAAGGCATAAGGAAAGAGATTCACCTGTGAAGATTCAAGTTCCCACAGCAGTAGTGAAGCTTTTAGAAATACAACAGATGGGAGCATGCTGTGACAATCCCTTCAAAGTAAAGGACAAATGTTCATCTGGTCTACCCCTAAGAAAGAAGCCCAGTGCACGGTAGACCCCTTGATCACTTCAGACTCCTTTTGGCAAGAGGGAACAGGCAAAAATATAGCTGTCACACTGGTAGGGGAAATTATTGATGATGATGAGGAGGAGGAGGGAGGGCTGCTGCTAGATAGCCTGGATAGGGAAGAATGCATTTGGTCTTTGGGGACCCATGTGGGTGTCTCTGGGTGCTCAGCCAAGGCCGGAGGAGATCATGGTAGCTAGGGACTCAGACCCAAGGATTGATGATGGTCTGGGGCATCCTATCAGACAATCTGTCTAGTCTGTGTCCTAGAATCACCATGAAAATGGGGATGGGCACGTGGAGGAGAACTGTGATTTGGTTCTGAATTTTAGAGGCAGTAGGAGAAAAAGTTCTTTCTGTTTTCTCTCTGTGGTGAGCAGAGGATTGTTTGCCATTAGAATTAACATGAATTAAAGGTGCTAGCAGGATGAGGACAATGTAGGATGGGTAGCAGAAAGGGGGATGCTGAGTAATTATGTCTCCAGGAGCAAGTGCAGCAGAGGGTCTTGTAGTTCAACCCACTAATGTTTTTCTTGCGAGTGTCCCCAGAAAGCAAGACCAATACGAATATGGTGAAATCTCTTTCCAGATGGGGTAAATTTACTGTGAGAAGGAGTCAATCTGAGCAACACAAGGGGGAAGCTGATGGATTTTGGAGTTCTCCACCCAGATTCCCAACCTGAGGGTTCACAGTCTGTCTCTCATTGGAAATTTCACTCAGCCCCAGGGAGCTGCCTGATCCATTGCGATTATCAGAAGATCGATTTGTCTCTTGTTTAAAATGTTTGCACCTCAGCTGGGAAGGCTTGAAGACTGAAACCATCCCTACAGCTGGGATCTGGGGACATCTGGAGGCATCTGCTGTCACGTGTCTGGGGGTGGATTCGGGCGTTAGCTAGACCTTGGCTGGGCTGTCCCTGGAACTGGCCTTGCACGTGATCTCTCATATTGCACTAGTTTGTCCTCCACATGGCCACTGGGGTTCAAGAGCCACTACACCAGGAAGGTAAGACAGACGTGCTTGGGATTTACGGTCTAGTTTCCAAACATGCCATCAATTCTTCTGTATCATGTCACATAAGACAGTCACAAAAATCCACTCTGCTTCCAGAGGGAGGGGATATAGATCCCAGCAGTGGGAGGAAGGTCAGTGTCACATTGTAAATAGACCATGGAGGATGGAAGACATCGTTGTAGACATCTATGAAAAGTACCGTCTGCCACGTCAATTAAGAAAAGACTAACTGCTTTTGTATTGACTATGCGTTCTATCTTTTAAGTACAGCACTGGTGCATTCGATTTCTTGAAACAGCACCTTAATGTTTTTTCTTGCTAAAAATCAAAGCAAAAAAAAAAAAATACAGCTGAGCACAAAACTTTCAGTCTCCTTGCTCCCTAGAGATAAAGCCCAAATTCCTTAAACTAGCATTTAAGAGTCCCCCCAAGTTCAGACATAATCTGTTTCTACCATTTACTTGCTATTACTTTCAGATATATACTGTAGTTGATGATTTGTTTATAAAATTTGCTTATGGAAGGATGTGTCTAAGCTTTTTTTCTTTCCTATTTTTTACATAGTTTTCCTTAATCTTAGCATCGCACCAGAGAAGTGCCTCTAATGTTTTCTAATAAAACCCCACTCATCTATCAAGATTTTTCCTTCATGCTCAACCCCAAATTTCTTCTTTTTTTTTCTTCTCTTAAGACCACTATAGCACTAATTAAATGTACCATTTATCACACTATGCTGTACTCCATGTTATTTTGGGAAGAGACAATGCTTTTTCATGATTGGTTTGTTAGTAAATGCTATTCCCCATTTAAAGAGGACATCCTCCCACAGAGTTTGCAGGGGAGACCTTCCTCTTTTCTAATATTGTTTCTGTGAACTAGTCATTCTTTACAACATAACTCTATTTAAAACACCTGAGCATTGTCTCATTTCTTCCAGATTTCAAAGTATTTGAAAGGTTAATTTTTACATTTTATTGGGTTTCTATGCTGTATTTTGTTAATATGGAAGCATACAAGTTGTTTGATAATGTTAATGTTAACAGTCACAGTGCCTGATATGGGGTAAATTCATTTTGGAATAAGTGACACATTAATTTCCCAGGAAGACTCTTCAGATATGTTTTTATATATATATTTATCTGTTCAAATGTATTATACACACATATGTGTGTATGTATGTGTGTATTTCACTTTTATTAGATTTGTTGAAGAATATGATTTGAACAGTTCACTTGAGGATTTTTAGAGCTAAATTAATTAATTTTGCCATGCACTTTGCATCTCCCTAGGAAAGAATTCCTATGAGAGAGCATTTTCTGTTTGCTCACTGCATCCCAGTGAGACTGTGGCCCGGAGCCTCTCCAGGAGCTACCTGACACTTGCAGAGAGGCCCACGTTTCAGTGTGGCCTTGTCCTGTGCAGCTCTGCCCGAGCAAGGACTTGACCCAGCAGAACCAGCCAGTCTTTTCCCCAGAGCTTTGGAATTGGAAAGTGGAATTGAATTGGGCCAATCTTGCTTGGGCGCCTGGATTGTGGGTAGATTATCACACTCAGGAGCTGTTGGTAGCCTTCGCTGCCACCCAGTAGAAGTAAAAAGATGCCAATCTTTAACAAGGAAGAGAAGAATGGAGAAGGGAGGAGAAGAAGAGAAGGCGTCTTAGAGCTTCTGAGTCCAGTCACATTCCTAAATGTGGGTTCCATGAGATATTCCTTATTCAATATAATTGTTCCTCTCTTTCCTTAATCTAGTGCCTTTTCTGTACTTATAACTAAAAATACTCCAAATAAAATATCTTAATTATCTAAAATATCTAAATTATCTTAAAATACCCTTCATTCCTCAGAGCATTTTATGGGGTTAATGTTACATTGTCCCCATTTTTGATGATGCTAGCTATACAAGGGTAAAAATCAAGCAACAGACATATCTCAGACAAATACCTGGCCAAATATCTGCTTTTCCTAAATTTCTAGTCTGTAGAAAACTCTCATTTTTTACATGCATGTTTATAAACATAATCATAAAACTTAGAGCTTTAGGGGACCTTGGAGATGATGTCATTGAACGTTAAAATTTTACATATAAAGAAAAGTAGGTCCAGAGACAGTCAGTGTTTTGCCCAAGGTGGCACAGATAAATGGCAATTATCTCAACCACGCATTTCCCATATACACCACAGTCCACAGCAACCATTAGTAAGGACTGTCATTATGCAGAAACACCTCAGAGAATCTCTCCAGATCCCGTAGTTTGCAGGAACCGATGCATGCCAACTTCTTAGGCACTTCTAGAGGCCTAGTACTCTCCCTGAAATTCCTGTTTTCTACTTCAAAATAGCTGGATTATGGTGATAATTCCAGCAGTCACTTTAGGTACACGCATATACATGTTTATAGCACAATTCGCAATAGCCAAATTATGGAACCAGCCTAGGTGTCTGTCAACAGAAATGGAAACCACATTTGAGATCAGCAGGGCTACCCCAAGCCACAGAGTCCCTGCACAGGCTCGAGGAGCAGGACCCATTTCCTCTCCTAAAATGTTACCCGAAAGAGAAATCAGCCTTTTCCTTCTCTGAGACATTGCACTTTGGTACTCTTTGTTATAGCTACTTATCTTATACCCTAAATAATATACTCTAAAAAATAAAACCTCATGAAGTTGGAGTAAATAACATATTTATAGTACTTAGAAGAGAGAAGTAAAGGGAGTAGGCAATGAGTAAACAGTAAATATTATAACTGGATTATTATTATTGAATACCTGGCCCTTTTTTCATACTTCAAACTCTGTCCTGAGTTCCTTTAGTCCATCTTTCTATTTTCCCTCAGTAAATCATTTAAGCTATCCCAATAACTGTGGACCAGGAGCCCCCCACTCTCATTCTGTTCCTGATAGGAGTCAGAGTTCTGGGCTCCTGATTTTCTAGGCAGTGACTTTATAGAGTTGTAGAGCTGATAGTAGAATGCAGGTGTGTTAGTCAGCTTTCAGTCACTGTGACAAAATGCCTGAGCTAATCAGCTTATCAAGAGGAAATGTCTACCTACTTTGACGCATGGTTTCGGAGTTTTCAGTCCATGGACACTCAGATATGTTGCCTCTGGGCCTGCAGCAAAGCAGGACGTGGTAGAGACCACAAGGTAGAGGAAACTGCTCATCTCATGGGCGCCAGGAAGCCATGAGAAAGGAAGAGAAAAAGGCTGGGGTCCCAATGTCCCCTTCAAGGGCACTCCGTAGTGACCTGTCTTCCTTCTACCAGCCCCCTCCAAAGGTTCTACCACCTTCCATAGCACTACAAGCTGGGGACAAAGCCTTTGACACTTGGGACTTTGGGGGACACTTATCCGAACCACAGTAGCAACTATTAACATATTTTGCTTTCAGAGAGAAATTAAGGTAAATTGAAGACTGTAGTATTGCGGAGGTATAATAGCTATGTAACACATGTTCATCTTTCAGATTGTTGTATTATGAATGAAAAGAAGAAGAAAATTTTCTCATTTGCTACCTTAGCAGAGATCTTGTAACTTGGGGAGGTCTCAGAAAGGTGGGATCATGATTGACTTGATTAATTCTCCAACAACCACCAAGAAGGATACCAATTAGTGCCCAAAGGAGCAGTGTTTTTACGTCTGGATGGTACCCAGAAGGTGACAGCCCAAGCTGAACGACTCATTCAAGCTCCTGAACTATCATTAGGATTTCCCTTTATATTATTTCCATTTTCAAAACAGGCAGCTATACCATCCCTGCCAACAAATCGGATTTCACAAGGAAAGAATAGTAAAGATAAAAACAAAGGGGGAGGGGGGGATGGGACAATGTATATTTTGTATTGAACTTAGGATGTATTTTATTTTTAAATTTACCTGGGATCCAAAGTGCCTTTGTACTGACATGTGAAATAATCTCTTTTGTGATTGTCTCACAAATATCACACGGTGGTGGTGGACGGGGAGATAAAGACAGCCTCAGAGTTAGGGCCTCTGGTCATTGATGCAGAGGGCGCTGGCTTTGCTAGACAACTCGGCGGTTTAGAGAACGATTATGGGGAAATGCCTCCCCAATCCTTGAGCCGATGCAGATCTGGACAGGGATATATAAAGACATTATTAATTTGGATGAAAGTTTTGTTTTTGCCAATATATCTTTTACTTGGCTCCAGATGAGACGGTTGTTCCGGACTTTCTGAAAGACCTTTAGTATGCTACTTATTAGAGAAACATTCATTTAATCAAATAACACTCACTTTATAGAGGAAGGAATATTCCTCTGCTTTGAGGGCCATAGGTCATACATTGGAGAATGGCTTTGGTCGCTGACGGTGCCGACATGATGTGGAGTGGGGTTTTTTTTCTTCTTCCCTTATGAGGATTCTTTTCTGCAACCTCTGGCTGCGTTCGAAACTCCACTGCTTAACAGAAACAATTGTTCTTTGTTCTCGTGGCCAAATGAAAGCTCTTGTTTTCCAGTCCAGCTCTGCTGGCAGGTTAGACGCAATCAGGGGTGTCATCGAGAGGAGATGAGAATATGCAGAATACAACCACTTGTTGTTTTTAGAGGCAAAATGCCCACTTTTTTGGCAAAGTCAAAGCAAAGCACATGTGAGAGCAAAGAAGTCTAAATTATGGGTCTTTCAAGATGAGGGCTAATGCTTTGAGAGAGCGCGGACATTCCTGACCACTTTCCGGAGACAGACTTTCCCAGGCCGACTCGGACATTTCCACATGTTTCGGAAACTCTGGGCTCAAATGTGCTGCATTAAACACACCCAGAAAGCCAACCTTACAGTGTGTATATTTATGCAAGAATCTTTTACTCTATGTCTTCAGCAGGAAGCCTACAAGAAGACGATTTGGGGAATATCCTGCTGAAGAAAAATGGCTGAAAGTATGTAGAGAAGTCTCACCTGTTGCAGACTTTTGGATTTTTAACTAGATGACTGTCAGGCCATGCTAGGCTTTCCCCTCTTCACAAACGCTCCACTTTTGCATGCTGGTGATTGTCTTGCTGCTGAAACAGTCTCTGGTTCTTTGACCATTGTGTATAAATTGCAAGTGTCTTGGGCCAGGTAAGGGTTGGGGCATCAAGAAGATATAGCTTTGTGTTTGTAATGTCTTGTCTTTTTCCTTCCTCCCTTCCTTGCTTCCTTCCTTCCTTCCTTCCTTCCTCCCTCCCTCCCTCCCTCTTTCCTTTCTTTTTCTTCCCTCCCTTCCTCCCTCCCTCCCTCCCCTTCCTTCCCTTCCTTCCTTCATACCGGGGATTGAACCCAAGGGCGTTCTACCTCTGCTCTACACCCCCCAGCCCTATTTTTAATTTTTTATTTCAAAACAGGGTCTCACTAAGTTGCTGATGACCTCACTAAGTTGCCGAGATTGACCTCAAACCTGTGATCCTCCTGTCTCAGTCTCCCCAGTACTGGGATAACAAGCATGTGCCACCACATCCGGCCTGTGTTTGTCATTTCTGATCATACCTAAGAGCTGAAAACTGAAGAAGCTAAATTCAGGTAAATGCTGTCAAGACCAAAGGTTATTGCTAGGACCTGTATCACCCGTGTCTTCAAACGTGTGGACGGTGCAGGTGCTGGAGAGAAGAGAGGGGCTGCGTTAGTTGGAGTGGCCGGATGCCAGCTGGCCAGGGAGCCCTCGGAGAGCAGGGACGGTCACTGAGGAGGAACTGTGAAGGAAAGGGGAAAAAAACTGTCCTTGGCAAATGCCGCAGAGCGTTTGAGGACTGAGAAAAGACTGTCAAGAATTCTGAGAGAGAAAAGTCTCAAGGAATTGAGAGGCAAGAAGAGTGTCCTCAAGCAGAAACATTTCCCAAGCATACATGTAGCCATCTGGTTTTTTTTTTTAAAAAAGGAACATTTTATTCTGTCTTTTGAATGGAAAGATTTGACTTTTAGTGAGAAATCTGTGTTTCACCCTACAGCAACAACATATCTTCAGCTCAATTACTCTCTATAGGAAAAACCTGTGTGTGTGTGTGTGTGTGTGTGTGTGTGTGTGTGTGTTCTGTGTGCTTTTTGAGCACTAAACACCTGTTTCAGCAAACTTCTCTTGGGCAAAACAAACTAGAGGCATATATATATATATATGTATATGTATATATATATATATATGTAAAATATGATTAGATGATGTAGATATGTTTTCAGATTTTAAAAGTCTTAGTTCCTTGTAGTAATGACAATACTGAGCTGGAACAAACCAGAAATTCTGCTGGTCTCCAAAATGCTTTGCTGAAAACATTGATTTATAACGTTTAATGTTGAGTCGGTATTGCCAAATCTGCTAGGGCTGCTACAGCAAGTATCTTGCTTTTGTTAGAAAAAATAATGGCCTTGAGGAGCAGATGTAAGAGCCTGTCATGACATTTTTATATGCTGCTTGTTCGGTGATATTTGTTTTGTCGTCTTCTGTGAGGATTAATTAAATTAATGCACATGAAAGTGCTTTTAGAAGTATTGAGTTTCTATACAAATGCATGACATGTATATATATATATATATATATGTATATGTTGTGTATAAGGATATTATAATACAATTCTCTGGGAGAGCAGGTTAGAACTGGGAAAATGTGTTCCATTGCCAGGCTCTGGCAGATGTGCTCAGATCAAATGATATTTTTGTGAAAATTTATGTAAAATGTTCAGCTGATGGAGGATTAAACATGAAAGAACAGTACAATGCTTTTGCTCTTTTGGCTAAAAAGAAACCGTGGGCTGGTATATTCATGGTTTTTAGATCTGGTGATAGATGGAATGGGAGTTTCAGAACTATACTATTTACATTTGGAAATTTTATATTGGATTTCAGTAGGATTTAAAACATTTTACAATAAAAGAATAAAATGACAAGCAAGAAATTTAAAGAAACATTATACCAAAGAAAAAATAAGTAGAAAACAAAGGACAAAGTTTGAATATATATAGGCAAACTAAAGGGCTTACAGAGTTATGATTATATTAAAATCCTTATGCAATCTTTTCAATTTACAAAGCATGTGTAATAAATGTTTTATAAGACATAATGTTGAAAACACAGAAATGTATTAAAAGAGAAATGAAAATAACCAGTAATTTCTCCAGGCAGAAGTAAATATTAATATTTTGATACTTCATTCCAGCCATTTTGCTGTGTATTAATACAAACCTAATTTTTATGTGTAAATTTGGGCTAATATCTCACATATTCCTTCTCTCACATTTCAAAATAGTCGATTATTTTCTATGACCCCCAAAACTCTGAGAAATAATTTTAAATGGCAAAATAACCCTTGTATGTGTAACCATAATTCACTCAAATAATATCCTAGTATTAGACATATATGCTGTCTCCAAGATTTTCTTATTATAAACAATACTGCCTTCAACATATTTGTGTATGAATCTTTGTGTGAATCCCCAATTATTTGCTTAGAAAAAAATTATGGAAAATGGTAGAAAATTTGGCTGGGTCAACAGTTACAAAGAATTTTATAGCTCTGGGGTATGATTGTGTGAATTTGAATATTTATTTTTCCATTTCATCTTCCTGTGTCTTGGAATAAGGTAATGAACATTGTCATGCATCTGCAGCTTCTTAATCTGAAGATTAGGAATTATAATGATGCCTTTCCATGAGTTTGCCAAGAAAATTATACTTGACATCAGAGTACTAAGTACTCTTCCTGCCATGTAAGACCAGCCTCTACTATAATCATTTTATTTCCCCACAGAAACGCGGTGTCACTTTAAACTCTGATAGATCTTATCTCAGAATATATTTTGAAAGTTCTTAATAGAGTAATGATGCTAACTCTCTGTCACATGTTATATTTTTTTCAGTTTTTCATCAACATTTGAATTCTCTTAAACCCTTTATGAGTCATGTCTCTTTATCATTGCACAAAGACAGATGAATACTTGGCTACAAATACTTCCAAACCCAACAAATGAATAGTGACGACATTCCTTTGTGAAAATTAATGCCCCTTTGACAAGGCTCTGCCTCTATTTCTTTGTGAGATGGATAAATAGACTGCATTAAGACCTGTGAGGATTTTCTCAAGAAATATTTCTGGGTATGTTTTAGGATTTGAGTGAAGGTTTCCTCAAATCTCCAAAGTTCCACCCTGCAAATTAGAGCTAAGATGATTTTTGTTTGGAAATACTTCAAAGAAGTCATAAGAAGTTTCTCTCACCCTTAGCAAAAATAAATCTACTTATAAATAATCTCCATTTTATCATATTAAAGATTGTGTTGTATCACATTTCTTCTCTGTATAAGTTCTCGGAAGAATTCTTTGCAAAATACATCTTCAGGGGCTAAGTAAATTGCCCTGTCTTTTACATGCAAATCAATTAAAACTTGATATTTGTGTTAAAATATTGATACTAGTTATCTTAATGTTTGGCAATAAATAGTTTATTTCTGACCAGATTTCAAGATCAAGATCAATTTTCTTTTGATGCCATTTCTTATTGATGATAATTATATTGTCAGAATCTTGAAAATTATTCTGTTTTCTATAGTATAAGCCAATTATCTAGATCATACAAAAGTTATTAAGAAATATGTGCCTCTCCGAGTTGTTTCTGATCCCTCAGGAAAAAGTGTGACCTGCTTCGCCTCTGCCAGGAGAGTTAAGTAGCAGGCTTCGTCTGAACATCAGGAACCAAAAGTCTTTATGGAGTTCATGCCGATTGTCCTCTAAATGGTCTAGTTCACTGAGTCCAGGGGGGAGGAGAAGTCAATAAAACCTTCACTTGAGGAGAAATCGATAAAGCCTTCAGTATCTGTCACATAGCGTTGGATGAGTTGTGACACCAGATGACAGTAAATGTAATACAGTTAAGAGTGGAGTCTCTAAACTCAGACACACTCCAAGATGATAAGGAAGAACCCAATGTAAAGATTACAGGCAGGACTCACGAGGCTAACAGGCCCATCCTTTGGAGGCGGTAGGGCTCATCACACAGATTCATCTTTCTGTGAACTCACATTTCATCGATGGTTAGTTCCCAAGTGTCCAGGACTTCATGGTTCTTTTTCCTTCATTGATCTCTGCCAGTTTTCTTCCCATTAGACTGCAAGTTTCCTGGAGAGGTACCACAGCAGTATTAGCAGTATTCTGTATCCCCATCATTTTCTAACTGTTTAGGACACCTGTTGTTGAGTGAAAATTCTCTTGCAGGTCTTGCCTCTCGTTTGAGTGGAAGAATTACTACTTAACACTGGATTCAGGTTCCACAGTGAGTGACCTCCGAACTCTCCATGCAAGAAGTCGTGCCTACAGCTGCGTTTGTTACCATACTCTCCGCATTGACATCGGGCCCACTTTGGAAAGAAGATACTTTTCTGTTGACATTTGGGCTTGTCTGTACTTTAGGCCCTTTGCTGGAAAGAATGAGAAGAGCAGTTTCATAAAATTATTGAAAACCTAGAATTTTAGCCTTCCTCAGTTTTATAGTCTGTTCTCCTGGAATATATACAATTCCCTTTATATACAAACTTCTTTTATCAACATAAAAATCTGAAATTACTAACTTTTAAAGAGAATGTATCTTATTTCCAAGTTGGAACTTGAAAACCACACAAGTTATTTGAAAAGGAGAATTTTTGCCAGATTAAATTTTTCTCCAAGCGTATTGGAAGAAGAAAATTATAGTGCTGATAGAGTGGAAAGACTGAGAATCTGAATTCTAACTTACAGCTTCCCAAAAAGAGTTGTAGGCTTTGACTAAGTGTGTGTGTGTGTGTGTGTGTGTGTGTGTGTGTGTGTGTGTGTTATGGTGCGAATAGAGTTTGGGAATATATTGGATTACACTTCTAATGTCATGCTAATGATTATGCTTTTAACAGATACTTCTGTTGTTAACATTTGAATTCCAGGCTTCCCACTTTGCATTTTCATGAGTATTCAAAGCATTATATGTAATTAAAGATCTTTATTTATGTATTTGGGTACTGGGGATTGAACCCAGGGGTCTTCTATCTGTGATCTACACCTCCAGTCTTAGTTTTTTTTTTAAATTTTCTTAAAAGTTCCTTTTAAAATTTATTTATTTATTTTTAATTCTTATTGTATTTATTTTATTTTTATACTTTTATTGGTACATTATAGTCTCACATCATAGTGTAATTCATAGTGATAGTGACATACATGCACACAGCACTTGGTGGCTTTTCCCCGGCTCCCTCCCCACTCCCCCCTTCCCCATACAGGGTACTGAGATTGACATTGGTATTCTCACATATGTACATAATGTCGATGGAAGTGATTTCTTCATTAATTCTCCCTCACCCTGCCCCCACCAAACCCCTCTAGACCACCTCTCTCCTCCACTGGAGTTTCTCCTCCATTATCTGAAGTATCCTCCATTACCCTCTAGTATCCTGATTTCTCCCTAGCTTCCTCATATGAGAGAAAACATATGACCCTTCACTTTCTGTGACTGGATAATCTCACTTATCATAATGTTCTCCAGGTTCATCCATTTTCCTGCAAATGACATAATTTTGTTCTTCTTTATTGCTGAGTAGAATTCTATTGCATGTATATCCCATCATTTTGTAATCCATTCATCTGTTGATGGACACCCAGGTTGGTTACATAATTTGGTTATTATAAACTGTGCTGCTATAAACATAGATTTGCATGTATCACTATAATATTCTGATTTCAGTTCCTTTGGAAAGATACCCAGGAGTGGTATAGCTGGATCATATGGTAGATTCATTTCCAGTTTTCTGAGGAATTTCCACACTGATCACCATAGCAGCTGCACTAATTTGCAATCCCACCAACAGTGTAGAAGAGTTCCTATTTCCCCACATCCTCACCAGCATTTATCGTTGTTTGACTTTTTGATGATCGCTATTCTAATTGGGGTTAGATGGAATCTCAGTGTAGTTTTGATTTGCATCTCCCTAAATGCTAATGATGTTGAACATTTTTTCGTGTATTTATTGGCCATTTGTATTTCTTCTTTTGTGAAGTGTTATTTTTTATTTTGAAACAGGGTCTCCCCGAGTTCCCGAGGGCCTTGCTAAGTTGCCGAGGCAGGCCTTGAACCCGTGATCCTCCTGTCTCAGCCTCCCAAGTACTGGGATTACAGCTGTGGGCCACCATGCACAGCTGATCTGAATGTATTGTTAAATCCTATAGTCTGGCTCAAACCATTTAGACAATTGGAGATCATTTCCTCATTTGAAAATGGAGTAATTTTATGGCCAATCTGTGTCAAAGGATTGCTGAACATAGGAAAGAACATGCAGGCGAAACTAAAAAAATGATAAAGATCTAAATACTTATGTTTCCCATACCATTACTCTTTGCACTTACACACACACACACACACACACACACACACACACACACCACACACACACACACATTTATATACATTCAAAGCAGTTGCACCATGTTTGGGATCATAGTTTGGGATATTCTATATGCAGCAACCTGGCTTAGTGGTACTACACCTGGAAATTATATACACTGACACAATTTCCATGTGTGCTCACTTGTATGCACTACCCTGAGCAAACCTGCAACCTGGCACCTAGTAAATGTCTGTGAACAGACTGCTGAGCTACCATCAGCTGCAGTCGCTGACAATCACTGGGAGCTTCCAGCCTCATTAATTATGTGTTCAGAAATACAGCATTTGGCACATAAAGATCTGCTAATTATGCCCAGATCCTAATGTTAATTTTCCAGTTTATTATAATTTCTTCATCATGTCCCAACCATCTGAGTAAGCAGCTTATCTCTCAATATCGCCACTTGCTGAGCAGATGTTCTCTCTCTCTCGACAGATGTTGGCACTTCCTAGGAAGGATCCATCCCTGTCTGCAGAGAAGAAATGATAATTAACTTCACCATGTGGAAAGCTTTAGACAGAAGGATCTTGTCCTTGTATCCAAACCAGCCTCCTCCTCACCCACTCACCAATAAAGAATAAACAAACAAAAATTGGAAGTAATTTGGAGTTTCTTCCTTTTACTTTTTTTCTCTTTCTCTTCATAACTTCCTCTATCCATTATTTCTTTCTTCCCTTTTGAAGTAACTTTATTAGTTTAAGCTAAGAAAAGAATTCAACCCATAATTAAAACTCTGACTAAAAACTTGGATAATTGTGTTAAAATATTCTCTTCGTAAAGGGTGAATGGTCAATGATTAAAATAATAATCAAGAGTATAAAGTAATATAAAATTAGTTGAGTTTATTGCTTCTTTTTCACCTCCATAACTGATGTAGGTTTGGACAGTAAGTGAAAATTAAGAAATTTTGTATGAATTCTGAGAATTTTGTGATCCATATGGGTTTTACATTTAATGTCATAGGATAAGACAAATTGACCCTAAAGACTTTCTAAGACAACCTCCTCACGTCCTGGATAGAAAAGACTAAAGTTCTAATAAATCAAACAGTTTGCTTAAGGACACAAACTTATTGGCAAATCCGTGGGAAAAGTATACTTACATTTTCCCAACTGTTTAATTTTTTATTTAGAAATTGGTGAATTAAAATAATTGTTCATTTGATATGATACTATGTTTCCACAGCACCAAGAAATGCATTCACCATATGGTATATATCCAACAAATACTTGTTTTAATGAAATATGTTTTTGTCCTATCAGTAGCTTTTTCATTGAAAGGCACCGTTGAGTTAAATTCACATGCGATGGTTCAGGCACCGTAACTGTCTGGGTTCAAGTCCTGGATCCTTCACTAGATGACCAGTAAAAATAATTTTAGCCCTTACATTTAGGTCTATAATGCCTTTGGAGCCCAGTTTAGTATAAGATGGGAGGTATTACGATCTCCCCTCGGCATATAAATGTCCAGTTGTTAAGTACTGTTTGTAAAAATTATACCCTTTCCTCACTGAATTATTTTGGTACCCTGTCTAAAACATAGTGACTATATCTTTGTGAATCTATATCTAGACTCTCCATTCCATTTTGTTGATCTGTATATCTAGTCTATATGACAATATCACACTACCTTGATTTCTGTAGTTGTATGCAATTATTGAAATAAGGTATAGTGGGTCCTCCAACTTTGGTCTTCTTTTTCAAAATTGTTTTAGCTATGCTAAGTCCTTTCCTCTTATTCCAAGATTTTGAAATCAGCTTGTGAATTTCTATAAAAAAATTGTTGCAATTTTGCTTGAGGATGTGATAAACCAGTAGATAAACGTGTATAGAATTGAGCTGTTAATAATATTGTTTTCCAATGAATGTCTCTCCATTTATTTAGGCTCTTTAGATTTTCTCTTAGGAGGACTAATATCTAAATATATAAAGAACCTAAAAGAATTAACACTAAGAAAAAACAAATAACTCAATCAAGAAATGGGCAATTGAACTATATTGACACTTCACAAAAGAAGAAATACAAATGGCTAATAAACCTATAAAAAATGTCCAACATCATTAGCAATCAGGAAGATGCAAATCAAAACTACATGGAAATTCTTTCTAACCCCAATTAGAATATCAATCATCAAGAAATCAAATGACAATAAATGTGGGCGAGGATGTGGGGAAATAGGAACTCTTCTACACTGTTGATGGGATTGCAAAGTGATGTAGCTGCTATGGAGGTCAGTGTAGAGATTCCTCAGGAAACTGGGAATGGATCCAACATACGATCCAGTTGTACCACTTGTAGGTATCTTTCCAAAGGGACTGAATTCAGAATATTATAGTGATACATGCGTATCCATGTTTATAGAAGTACAATTCACAATAGCCAAATTATGTATCTAATCTAGGTGTCCATAAACAGATGAATGGATTACAAAATGATGGGATATACACACAATGGAATTCTACTCAGCAATAAAGAAGAACAAAATAATGTCATTTGAAGGAAAATGGATGGACCTGGAGAACATTATGTTAAGTGAGTTTAGTCAATCACAGAAAGCAAAGGGTCATATGTTTTCTCTCATATGCAGGAGCTAGGGAGTAGTTGGTATATAAGAGAGACTTTAAATAATGGAGGAGAAACCCCAGTGGAGTGATGGAGGGGGATGGAGGGAACAGTGGTGTGTGTGTGGGCAGAGGGAGAATTAATAAAGGAAACACTTCCATTAATGTTATATACATATGTGAAATTACCAATGACAATCGCAATATCATTTATGGGGAAGGGGGGCAGTGGGGAGGGAGCCAGGGGGAGCTCACCAAGTGCTGTGTGTATGTACGTCCCTATCACTATGAACTACGTTATGATGTGAGGCTGAAATGCACCAATGAAAGTATGAAAAAATTCTCTTAGGAAGGTTTTGTAGTGTTCAGCATATGAATGTTGCATGTGTTTTATTAAATTCATCTCTAAGGATTTCACGTAAACTCTTTCCACTTCATACCTGATGATTTTGGAGCGTGGTGGTCAGTAGGGATGCTCATCAGTACTGCCCTTCTCCCTTTATTGCGTATCTAGCACAATATGCCCTTCACTCCTTCCTTGAAGGTCAGTGTGTTCGTCTGCTTGTCTTTGGCAGTGGACCATTTCTGAGCTGAGGTCTTTAAGAACTATTGATCGATTCACCTTGTTCCCTTGCTCCACTGCTGTGGAAAAATTGTAGGAACAACTTGATGCGTGCTCATGAGATGTAAACTTGCCAGGGAGACGGGGACGTTGGGTCCAAGGAAGGTAAGGAAGCGTGGTCAAGAGTAAGCAGTCCTTAAGAAGGAGACAGGGACTTTTTAAAGTATGTGGACTTAACTTCAAAAGCAATGGGAGTTCGCAGGTACCATGAGTTATCTTCTTGTTATCCTGCAAAGCATGCACATCTGACAGAGACAGCCTCCTTGCAAGCTGAGTGAGTGCCTTGTCTGTCAGCATCCTGTACCCCGAGGAAGGATCTCACCAACGACCAATACCCTGCGTCGAATTGCCTCGGGGAAGTGACGTCAGTGTTTTATATCTTTAAAAGGAAGTCCTGAAGTATGTGTGCAGTAAAAAAATGTGATCAATCATCTAAACACACTATTTATATAGGAATGCTTGGACACTAGCGCCTAAGGCAGTCAGGGAGCCAAATCTAGTTCCTTCTCTTCCTGTGAATGATGAGTGAAGAATGGTTTTGGAAGCACCGTTGTTAGGAACCAGTCATTTCAACTCATGGGTAAAATATTTATTCAAAAGCCAGAATGTCTTCCATGCATTTTCTCATAGAATTTAGTGAACTACTAATGAAAAAAAATTCAATGAAAACATTTCCCTCAGCAAAGTATTAAAATATGTTGCTAATCTAGTGTGGTTTTTGTTTTTATTTATTTATTTATTTTTAGTTTTTTGGGTTTTGTTTGTTTGTTTGTTTATAGTTTTGTGTTGTTTTGATTTTTTGGTACTGGGGATTGAACTCAGGGGCATCTATCTCTAAGCCATACCCCCAGCGCTTTTTATATTTTGTTTAGAAACAGAGTCTTGCTAAGTTGCTGAGGCTGGCCTCAAATCTGCGATCCTCCTAGCTTAGCCTCCCAAGTACTGGGATTATAGGTGTGGGTCACTGGACCTGGTTTAATCTAGTGTGTTTTAAAAATTGAAGAGAGGGCTGCGGTTGTCTGTTGTGTCTGCCAACTGGAGTTCAGACACTTTGGTGGACAGCTAGTTTGCAGAAAAGCTCACTTATAAGCTGTTTTTTTCCTTTTTCCTATTTCTTTTTTTCTTTTTCTTTTTCTCTTTCTTTTTCTTTTTCTCATGAGCTCCCCATCCCTGTTCCCTCTGTTCTTGTTCTTTTTCTAGTTTCTCAGTGTTCTTTACTTTCCATCATACAAAGCTCTTTCAAAAAATTCATGGTAGATGGTATTTATACATACTGTGCTTTGAATGTTTATCTGTTCATTTTGACCTTTATTTCAATGTGATCTTTGTGTCTTTTGATTAATTTAGGGACATTAAGGTGCCACTTAGGGGATTCGTGTTGAAACTCCTAAGCACCACATTTCCTCCTACCTAGGAGTTGTCATGGAAGTAACAAGAACTTTATTAACAAATGACTTACTGCTAGAAGTGACCTGTACACTCTTCAGCAATGAGGGAATAGAATGGAAACTGACTTATGAATTTGATATCAAAACACAAATCTAGAGTCTGTAAGTATTTGCCAGTGTAGACTCACAGAAGGAAGTTGTTTTCCAGAAATTATTGTGATTATTTGATTTTTGTTAAGAATATTATCAGAGTCTGTAAAGGACAAGCTATGTCAACTCTAAATGCTTATAGACCTAGAAGCCTGGCTATCAGGTTTTAGATGTCTATGTATAGGAAGAAATATGAACTTCAAGGGCTTTTATGTGAAGAGGCAATTAGAATGAAAAGCGATGGACTAGAGTAGGCTGGGCCGAAGAAGGAAAAGTAATGGACCACTATTCCATCTTCCATGAGGGGTCACTAGGAGATGTTGAAAACACCCACAATTTGAAGTTAGAATTTTTGTACACCTGAATGTTGACTATAATGTACTGGTACAGATTCTTCTAGCACCGCCCTAGTTGGTAGGTGAATTAGATAGCTGTAGATGCTGCCCTCGTACTTACAAAGCTAACTACTTCTAAAGCTTAATATTTTTCTCTCTGGTCTGGTTGACAATGGAAACCATCTCTGTAGAACTGCACTAAGGAGGCTGCTTAACGGATAGAAGGGAATAATGTAGGTTCACATGCACCCCTCTTGCTTCTGTGCCGAATATCAATACAGAGGGTAGAGTCCAGCACTCAATTAGATACGGTCCTTCCCCACTGGGTTAGCACTAAAAATAAATGGGTTTCCAATCAGAGCGGTCTTGTTCATTCACAAAAGGAAAAAAAAATTTAAGTAGGAGCCTGTGTCTGTGAAAACTCTTACGGCTGATATATACAGAAACCAGGTTTAGTTCACACATGTTTTCTATTGCCACACAGGGATACAAATGAGAAAATTAGGCTATAAGACTTGATTAAAGTTCCAATATAGGAACGTTTCAAAAACAAAGTACCCATGAAACAACATTTTGACGTTTTTTTCCTTGGCTTTGCTGTCTCGTCAGGTGGCCGCATGCTCCCTCAGGAGCGAAGGACCTGATGCTATTCGTGCTATGAGACTCTCCATGTGGTATAGATCTGTCTCATCTCTCTGAAATGTGTTCTCTTGCATTCCAAAGCCCTTCCTAGATTTCCTCTGAAGAAATCATTTCTAATTTGGAAACCTTTGTAGATGGAATCCATATATCGTTTTACTATTTGGTGGGAAAGAGCTCTCCTCTATGGATACTGGGTAATAATAGATTTTTGTGGGAATGACAGCAATATGGCTAGATTCGCTGTGAAAAGAACGGCTTTCATGCTGTTATTTGAAAGAAGAATAACAGCTTTTGTTATTGAAGAAATTGCTTCTTTTCATCAAAAGTCCTGATGTATCTAATTGACTCCGAGGATAGTCCCTTCCCGTCTGTGCGGAGACTGTGCCTCCGGCAGATGTTGAAAGCACAGATGTCCACTGCCCCGGACCAGAAGCATTGTTTTCCAAAGAGGTTCTTACTTTCTATCATTAAAAGAGAAGCTATGATCACAAATAATGAAAACTCTTCTTTGCACAATTATTTGAAAGTGAGTGGCATTTCTGGCTGAGATGGTATCTGACGTTTTGAGCATTTTTTTTTTTTGAGGGGGAGGGATGCAAAGCAGATTGCGATTGATTATTCATAAAGTGCTCTTAAGGAGACGTTTAACAAGCACAGTGTTCTAGAAAGCACAGCTTTGAAAGGGCCTCATGGCTTGGCCACATGGTATGTATTAGAGAGAATTAATGCGATTGGAGAGTGTTAGCGCTGTGGCGTTGCTGTTGCTAGTTAGGGTAAGAGCCGAGGGTACGTGAACTAAATGTTCCTTGGTTCGCAGGGTGGTGCATGATGCATTTCCTTGGCTTTCCTCGCTAAGTCATAAATCGATCGAATGAGCTGAAAAACAAATCCAAAAGGATTTTCAGAAGGCAAGGGCTCATTGGGGGCTCTTCTTGACCACATGGCGACTTGGCTGTGTTATCTAAAAAACATCACATCATCTTCTAATTGCTTTGGTGACTTCATAGGTCAAGTGCAACTCGGTCGGTCTGTGTCTACATGGCACCACTGCAACTATTTAAAATCAAAGCATCGTCTCTTAGAACCAGCTCAACTGGTTTTGTTTTTCCCTTGAGTTGACGGGTTTGTTTGGGTTGTTGTATAGACAAAGCCTCATTTATCAGCAGTAAAACCTCATTCATTTGAACTGCTGATTCATAATTTGTGCTATTTTGACTTCAGTGGATCTAAAGTTTATCTTAGTACAATCTGTTAAAGACATTAATGAAATTAGTATGTTAATAGTGTAAACTAAATGAGGCTGTGGAGGAGATCGGATCAAGATGGGGGGGGGAAGTGAGTACACAGCCCTGTTTCCCCCCTCCACCCCAAATCCCTAAAATAAACAGAGAAAATATTTTGTATTTAAAAATTATAAGTTTATCATACCATTATAAAACAAAAAGAATGACTATAATAAAACATACGGAATCAGTTGACCGAGGAAAGTGTGGCTTTCAAAATACACAATAGGATAGTGCAAAATATATGGGGTGTCTCCAGGGAGCCCTTAAACATAAGATCCAAGGGGTAGATACAATCCACATGCAAAGTCAAGGCAGTTAATTGGTGTGCTATATTGGGACAAGCAGATGGATTAATCCACAATCAAAGTTCCAAACCCCTGATTTTGTTTTTCCTGGACTAGTGAGTGTGGGGATTTGTGTCAGAGAAGAGGGACTGCCCTTGGTGGGTTATGATAACCAGGTGGGATGGAAAATCTCAGTTCTGTAAAGTGATTTGCTGAGATTTCTTTGTTGGTACATTGTCAAACTCTTTTCCCGTGATGACAAGATATAGACCATGGTAAATAGAAACAATATTCATAAGTAGGTGAACAAGGATTATCAGATACAATCAGAAGCATACAACTGAGTATTATCATGCATTAGGGATAAACTAAATGAATATAACATCTGATAAAAGGAAAGCCAATGGAGCATGGAGGAAAAGGCTGTAAAATAAGCATAAATTATTTGGCCAGTGGGATGAGAAACTAGATCTCACCCAGGAAACAAGAAATCCTGGAGGTAAAAAAATAATATTATTCATAAAGAATTTGATAGACTTAATATTAGGTCGATATTATTCAAGCATGAGTTAATGAGCCGCATGGTTAAAAAAATAATTCTAGAATATATCACCAAAGTAAAAATAAATGGAAAGTATGAAAGAAGAGTTGAGATGAATACAAATTCGATTCTTGATGCTACAGACATTTCTGAGAGTGAAAAGTAATCAAAGAAATAATAGAAAAAAAATTTCCCAAAGGCATAGATATGAGCCTTTAGATGACCTGATGACAGGCTGGTGAATGACAAAAACATACACTTAGATATATTGTGTCTAAATTTCAAAATTAAAATATGCATAAAATTCTAAAGACTCAGCAAAAACATAACTCTTATGAGAAATGGGAATCAGATTAACATTAGACTTCTCATTAACAATACTGAAGACTAGAAGGAAGTAGAGAAATAGCTTTAGAGTTTAGAGGGGAAATAGTTTTACATCCATAATTCTATATATTCCTAAGCTTTCTTGCTATTTATGGAATGGTGGTTTAAAATTATATGCTATAGCTTTAAATATATAATATAATTATAATATATTTTCATATTTACAAAAGTTCAGAATGTTTACTAACCACAGACTCATTCTAAAAGAAGTACTATGAGTTTGAGAAAAATGAAAGAAAATCATGAAGACAAGGGAAAGATGTAGGAACAAGAAATAATGTAATAGATAGCAATTTAATAATATTAAAATTATTATCTTGGTTAATTACTTAGACAAAGACTTAATACATGCTGTTATTAGATTCTGCTTTAGAAACTATACATTGACCGAATGTTTAGACATTTATGTCATAAATGTAAGGAGAAACATTGGAGGACTAAACACAATACATGCTATTGTTTGCATCTGGAACATCCCACAAAACTTCATGTGCTAGGCAATGTGGCCAGGTTCAGAGGTGATGCGTGGCTGAAGAGGTGGGTCACTGGGGCCGTGGACTTGAGGACTGTCTCTGTCCCTGGCCTCTTCCTGTCTGTCTCTCGCTCCTTCCCAACTGCCTTGGGTTAAACAGCTTTCGACCCCCACGCCCTTCCTCCACGATATCTCTGCCTCAGGGTGGGCCAACCATGAACTGAACTTCTGAAGCCATGAACTAAATGAACCTCTCTGCCTCTAAGCTGTTCATGTCAGGCATTTTGGTCACAGCAACAAAGAAGCTGACTAACATAACAGGTAAACTCCCAAGCACCAAATGAAAAGAATGAAATGAGAGAATTTGATCAGTATAACAAAGGAAGAAAGCAACATGGGAAGCAATCAGAGGCATGGCTTATTAAAACTAAAAGCATGAGGGAACAGAAAAGTCCAAATATACTAAAATGTGTAGTCATTTAGTTCAGTTCCCTATTTCATGATTGGATTATTTGTTTTTTAATGTTAAGTCTTTTAAGTATTTTATATATTCTAGATATTAGTCCTCTATCAGAGGAATAGCTGGCAAAGATCTTCTCCCATTCTGTAGGTTCTCTCTTTAGACTCTTGATGGTTTCATTTGATGAGCAGAAACTTTTTAGTTTAATGACATTCCACTTATTAACTCTTGTTTTAATTTCCTGAGCTTTGAGGATCTTATTGAGGAAGTTTCTAACTATATGTTGAAGTGTTGGACCTATGCCCTCCTCTGGTAATTTCAAAGTCTTTGGTATAATGTCCAGGTCTTTGATGCATCTTCATTTGACTATTGTGCAGGGTGAGAGGTCGGGATTTAATTTAATTTTTCTACAAATGGATAATCAGTTTTCCCAACACTATTTGTTGAAAAGGTTGTCTTTTCTCAAATTTGTGTGTTTGGCACCTTTGTTGAAAATCAATTGGCTATAAGTGTGTGGATTTGTTTCTGTATCTTCTGTTCCATTGGTCTATGTGTCTGGTTTTGTGCCAGTACCGTGCTGTTTTTATTACTATAGCTCTGTAGGATAATTTGAAGTCAGGAATTGTGATGACTCCTGTATGATTCTTATTCTAAGAATTGCCTTGGCTGTTCTGAATCTTTTTTTTTCTACATATGAAATTTAAGACTGATTTTTCCAGGTCTGTGAAGAATGACATTGTTCTTTTTTTTTTTTTGCGGTACCGGGGATTGAACCCAGGGGCGTTCTACCTCTGAACTACACCCCCAGCCCTATTTTTTTATCCTTTATTTTGAAACCGGTCTCACGAAGTTGTGGAGGGCCTCACTAGGTAGCTGAGGCTGGCCGCAAACCCGGATCCTCCGGTCTCCGCCTCCCAAGTACTGGGATTACAAGCGTGCGCCACCACGCCTGGCGACATTGTTCTTTTGATAGGTACTGCATTAACTCTGAAGATCAGTTTTGGTAGAATGGCCATTGTGATAATATATATTCTGCCTATCCAAGAGCAAGGGAGATTTTTCCATCTTTTAAGATCTTCAATTTCTTTCTTTAGTGTTTTATAATTTTCATTGTAGAAGTCTTTAAGAAGAAATACAAATGGCCAATAAGTACATGAAAAAGTGCTCAACATAATTGGCAATCAGGGAGATGCAAATCAAAACTACACTGAGATTCCATCTAACCCCAGTTAGAATGGCAATCATCAAGAAGTCAAACAACAATAAATTCTGGAGAGGATGTGGGGAAATAGGAACTCTTCTCCACTCTTGGTGGGATTGAAAATTAGTACATCCACTGTGGAGATCAATGTGGAGATTTCTCAGAAAACTGGGAATGATCCAACTATTCCACTCCTGGGTATCTTTCTAAAGGGACTGAAATCAGAATATTATAGTAATATATACATATCGTTGTTTATAGCAGCACAATTCACAATAGCCAAATTATGGAACCAACCTAGGTGTCCATCAACAGATGAATGGATTACAAAATGATGGGCTATACACACAATGGAATTCTACTCAGCAGTAAAGAAAAACAAAATAATGTTTTTTTGCAGGAAAATTGTTGGACCTGGAGAACATTATGCTAAGTGAGATTAGCCAGTCACAGAAAGTGAAGGATCATATGTTTTTTCTCATATGCAGAGGCTATGGAGTAATTGGGATACCAGAGGGACTCCAGATAATGGAGGAGAAACTCCATTGGAGTGAGGGAAGTTGTCTAGGGGAAGGTTGGGTGGGCGGGTGGGGGAAGAATCAATGAAGGAATTGCTTCCATTAACATTATGTCCATATGTAAGAATACCAACGTCAATCTCAATATTCTGTGGGGGAAGGGGGGAGTGGGGAGGGATCTGGGGGAAATCCCACTAATTGCTGTGTGCATGTATGCCACTATCACTCTGAACTATACATTATGATGTGAGACTATCATGCACCACTAAAAGTATAAAAATAAAATTTGTTGGACAGGAAAATGGCTTCATTTCTGCTCTATAATTTACCTAAAATAAAATAAAATATGTAGTCATAATCATATTAAGGTAATAATCATATTAAAAGTAAAGGGGTTAAATTCTTTCATGAAGAGGCAAGGAATTCAGAATAGGTTAAAATAAAGAGATCAGATTATTTGATGAACCTCACTCAAACCTTATAAGCTTCCTCTGAATTGCTCTATTATTTTCTTCCCTCTGAGCCTATGTGAAATCACTGCTACAACCTTTGTGAAATCTAGGGACAGAAGCATGTCTCAAAAAGAACTCTTGTGTGGCTTTTACAGATAGAATTGAGTGAAAGATGATACATAAAAAAGTAAGAAAGTGCCACTCTTATAGATTAAAAGAGACAGTGACAATTCAACTCATAAAGGAATCTGTGATCCTCCAACTTTTTCCAGCCAGAAAGCAGGCTGAGAAACCTGCTCATCGCCCCTGATGACATTGCTTCCAGAACCCTCTTAAGATATGGCCAGGGGGATGATGGGAAAGGAAGTATGTCTCAGAGAATGGAACCAATAGCCAACAAGAATTATAGTCTGGGAAGTTTTTCCTAGGAAGTGGGACTTGGCCTGATTAAGAGACAGTTGTTTTAATTACCACATAGGGGCAACTGTCCAGCATGGTGTAGAGTAGGTATAGACCAGTGACTGCTACTTGCCACCCATTATTCTTTTGAAAGATTAGTGTTTGCTATGTGTATCCTGTCCCTGTCCCATCATTAATGTTGGGCACAGTGCAGGGAGGACAGATACTTTGTGTCTGTAGTTCACAGGTCTTTAGATCAGGAGCAGCTACATCTGGATTGGAGGTACATCACAAGATCTGGGCTTCGCGCCTAATGCTGTTATCAGATGAGCCTTTTAGAGATGTGTTGGAGGGGGAGGGTTTTTTTTCCTGTGTGAGAGAGTGAATATTTGTGACCAAGTAGGTGGGCTGTGGTGGATGGATAATTGTTCTCAATTTTATTTCATCTCTGCACCATGCTATGTTGCAGTACCATTCAGTGGCGTAATGGCTAACTCTAGGCATTTTCATAGAGTAGTATGGTACAAATTTGTTTATATTGTTTTGATGGCTCCTCATGTTTCCACCATCTACCATGAGAAGAGAATGCCTCCAGGAGGTGCTTATCCCAAATGAGTCACGAAGAATAGAATGATCTTTGAACCCAATCCATAATCTCATGGGTTCAGAATATCCCCCCAATAACAGAGTTCCAGACAACATTTAGACCCATGCATGAGAAATGAGAGCTACCACTGAGTTTGGGGGCTGAATATTATGCAACTGAAATCAAATATAATAGAGTTGACTATGGAGAGTAACTTAGGTATGTTCATAAGGATAGGCTGGATTATGCTGGTACAGCAATGACAAAGTCCCGGTGGCTTATCAACACAGAGGTTTGTATTTCATTCATGCTATCTGTCTATGGAAGGTCAGCTGTGGCTTTGCTTCCCTGGTCTTGACTCCTGGACCCAAGATGATGGAGCAGCTTCAGTCTAGAATATTGAAAGTCTCACAGCTAAGGGGGGAACTGAGTGTTAAGGTTAGATGTAGAATGTCCCTTGAAGAGCTCATGTATTAATGCTCAGAGCTGATATAATCAAGTCGTGAGGGCTGTAATCTCATCAGTAGATAAATCCATTGTACTGGATTTGCTGGGTGGTAACCTAGACAGCTGGGGTGTGGCTGGCCAGGTGGATCCCTGGCAGCGTGGCTTTAGGAAGTGTGCTTTTGTCTTTGAATCTATTTGTTTGCTCCCCCTTGCTTCCGGCCTCCACAATGTGAGAGCAGATCCCTTGCTCTCTCCTCATCTCTGCTTCCTGCTGCCAGGCCCTGAGATCCGCAGACCTAGCTTGACATAGACTGGACTCTGAAATCTCCAAAAAACTGTGAGCAAATAAATCTCCCTCCCTCTAAGTGTGTGGCAAGTCATTTGGGATTATAGCAGTGAGAATGTTGACTGAGATTTCGAGGATGCTAAAGCATGTGTTTGTTCTCAAAGCTTCCTCGAAAAATAACCAATGACAATTCTATTCACACTTTATTACCATATGAAGTCACATAGACACGCCAAAGATCAATAGGTTGGAATGGTATGATCTTCCCACGAGTAAGAGCAGCCATAATAGGTTAATAAGGTGAGGTGGTGCACACCTTTACTCCCAATACTTGGGAGGCTAAGAAAGAAGGATCATAGGTTTGAGACCAGCCTCAGCAACTTAGTGAGGCTGTCAGCAACTTAGCAAGACCCTGTTTCAAAATGAAAAATAGAATAGGACTGGGGGTGTAGCTCAGAGGTAGAATGCCCCTGGGCTCAATCTCCAGAGCCACAAAAAAGAAAAAAGAAAAGAAGTTAAAAATGTATTGTTATGCTAAATGCATTTTATTTGCAGATTCTAGGAGCTGTTTTAAAATATGCTACCTATTATTATGATACAAAGAGAAAAGTTTCTTATAGTGAAGTAACTTGAGCTTTAAGGTTCCACATGTAATTTCAATATATATTGTGGCATATTTCACATTGTGTTGCAATTTTGGGGGATCGAGAGCAACATCCTCAAGAATACTCCTTTGGCCTTTAAAAGACTTCTAAATTCTTAAGAACTATCAATTGCTTGCTTTTGATGATAGGGAACTTTTTTTTGGTGTGTGTGTGTGGCACTGGGGATTGAGCCCAGGGGCATTCTACCTCCGAGCTCCACCCCCAGCCCTATTTTTATGTTTAGTTTGAAACAGGGTCTCACTAGGTTGATGAGAGTCTTACTACCTGCTGAGTCTGTCCTCAAACCTGGGATCCTCCTGTCTCAGCCTCCCAAGTACTGGGATTACAAGCATGTGCCACCATGCCTGGCCGGGACTGGGTTTTGAGTGTTCACTTTTTTTTTCCCCATCAAGCTATTTGTACACTTTGAACTTGTTTTCTTAACAGTAAGATGGGGAGGATGATATCTATACTTCCTGTGTATCTGTGAAGATTAAAAAGTTATTTTCTTAGCCAGGCATGGTGGCACACGCTTGTAATCCCAGTACTTGGGAGGCTGGGACAGGAGGATCCGGGTTCGCGGCCAGCCTCAGCTACTTAGTGAGGCCCTCCTTAACTTAGTAAGACCCTGTTTCAAAATAAAGAATAGAAAATAGGGGTGGGGGTGTAGCTCAGAGGTAGAATGCCCCTGGATTCAATACCTGGTACTGCCAAAAAAAAAAAAAGGTATTTTCTTCAAATGTCTGCATATGGGGATGCTCAGTCAATGAAATCTGCTGCTTCTGTGGCTTTCTGTGTCTGTTGTTTCTGTACAGGAAATTTCTTGGATAATCAGCTCTTGCAGATTAATATGTACTTGGTTGATTATAGAATACATGCTATTCAAATAGATGACAGTAACATGAGTCTTTTTTAGTATGGTGACGCAAATTATGCAGTCTCATACTTGAAGTCTCGTACTGTCCATCCAGTTATTGTTGGGGGGAAAAAGAAATTCAAAATACTTTTGAACAAGAGTAATTCTTATGGAAGACAGTCACTTGTTTTTATACTTTGAATGGAGCATTTTAATTATACATCACAGTGGGGTTCAAAGCCATGCAAACAAACATGCACACAGCACTTGGTGTTTCCCTTCCGCTCCCGCCCGATACCCACCCCTACCAGACACACAGTGAGATCCGTAGTGATGCCTTCATACATGGGCACAGCCGAATTTGATTTGTTGGAAGACAGTCATTTGGCAACTACATTCTCATTTTTTTTTTTTTTTTGCGGTACCAGGGATTGAACCCAGGGGCGTTCTACCTCCGCGCTATGCCCCCGGCCCTATTTTTTATAATTTATTTTGAAACCGGGTCTCACAAAGTTGTGAAGGGCCTAAGTAGAGAGAGAGGGAGGGAGAGAGAGAGAGAGAGAGGGTGACAGAGTGCTGAGGCTGGCCGCGAACCCGGATCCTTGGGTCTCCGCCTCCCAAAGTACTGGGATTACAAGCGTGTGCCACCACGCCTGGCTACATTCTCATTTTTGATGAGAACTAGAAGAAGTGAAATTTAAACAAGAAGAACTTCAATTTACATCTTCAGCAATCTCTAGAGCAGAGTGGTGACTCTCAGTTTGACACCTTCGGGCCGGTCATGGAGTTCTGTTCTGATAGTTAAGCAGCAGCAGCGCCGGCACGCACGCAGACGCACACCTTCAGAAGGCAGCACGGGCTGTTTTCTCAGCTGGCCTCTGTAACATTTTGCCAAATTCCTTCACAATGGTGTTTTTTCTCCCTTTCTCATTATTTGGCCGTAAGGATACACTGTGTTACTCAAAATCCAGAATGGTTTTTCTCAAAAGCAACTCCCGAAAGCCCAGCATGCCAAGCGCATCTCCTTTGAACTCAAGGGGGATTCACATCGCTAATGCAATGTAAAAAGTAATATCTATTTTTTAAGAAGGCAGAAGATGTGCCTGAAGTCTATGAAGCTTTGCTCCTTGGGATGAGAAGCAATAGCAGTTGGGACGCTGCTGGAAGGACTTCTCATGAAACCAGCGAGGCCCGTGCTACTCAGCACTGTGCTCGGAGTCATGTGGTGACCACATGATAAGACTTCCCGGACTCCATCTTTACACAGCCTCCACTGGAGATGAGAAGGTAGAATAATAAATATTTATGCAAGCCCACGAGGTAACACTGCCAAATTCAGCAAACGTGCTATAAAAATTCATTTAAGAGCTCAGTGACAGCTTGGAAGTATTAACTTAGCCTTGGAAAATGCAGAACGTTCCATATTATGAGATCACAGGGGAAGATGGGTGTGGAGGAGCCCACCTGGTGTGAAAGTGAGCAGGTTGGGGTAGTGAGAAGAGGGCTGGGAATCTAGAGAAATCCATCTGGAAAGTCTGTCTTGAAAGTCACATGAGGTTTTGGAGTTGATTTGGAGAAACCAACGGAGGAGAAAGGATGGAGTGAAAAGGGTCATGCTGTTGAAAGCAGGAAACCTCAGATCATATTTGTTTTGCCTCCCAGTAGTCTAACGGGAAAGACATATAGGATATTTATGGTCATGGATCCAAGACTAGTGGTGCACACAGATACTAGAGGAATATATTCCCGGATAAAAGCATGTCTAAAATTGGGATGGTTTTTCTAGGTCTGTGAAGAATGACATTGATATTTTGATAGGGATTGCATTGACTCTGTAGATCACTTTGGGTAGAATGACCATTTTGATAATATTTATTCTGCCTATCCAAGAGCAAGGGAGATATTTCCATCTTCTAAGGTCTTCTTCAATTTCTGTCTTTAGTGTTTTATAATTTTCATTTAAAGCCGGGCATGGTGGCGCACGCTTGTAATCCCAGTACTTTGGGAGGCGGAGACCGGAGGATCCGGGTTCGCGGCCAGCCTCAGCTCTCTCTCTCTCTCTCTCTCTCTCTTTTTCTCCTTAGTGAGGCCCTCCGCAACTTTGTGAGACACGGTTTCAAAATAAAGTATAAAAAATTAGGGCCGGGTCGGGGGCATAGCGCGGAGGTAGAACGCCCCCATGTTCAATCCCTGGTACCGCAAAAAAAAAAAATTCATTTAAAAAATAAATAAAATTTGGATGACGTTTGAGGCTCACGGGGCAGGGGAGCGTGAGGCACAGTGAGCAGAGGAGGGCACTGTGAGGCCAGAGCCGTGTAAGAGAGTAGATTTCATACTAAGACATGGAAAGTACAGTTTCTTAAGCTGGCAACGGGTGATCGTTATGGTTTGCATGTTTAGAAAGAGCACTGTGGTTGCAGTGTGAAGAGAAGCATGGAGGAAGATAAAACCTACCACTGGAAGAGTGGTTGCAGAGGGGGTTGTGCAGAGAGGCAGAGCGCAGTGCCTGTGTGGTCCTGCTTTCCTGTAGTCTAGAACCACACCACGTGAATTCATCTACAGGCCACTGAGGAAATGACAGATTGCCCAACTGAGAAGTTCAGGGTAAAAGACATCTTGACATTTGAGGGGGGAACCCCCACTTTATTCTGTTTGTGTAACTCTGTCTCTAATCTCTCTAGAAACTTCGGCCAACAACCAGAAACTCTTCTGACACAATCTTTTTTTTTTTTTCATGACACCATCTCTTTTCTTTCTTCCTTCGCTCATTGGCAATAATGTCATGTTTCTAAAATATACTAGAAATTAAAATAAACATACTGGTTAGAATGAAGACGCAGACTTCTAAAATAGGATGAGGAGTCATAGTCAATCTCACGATTTAAAAATAGAGACTCATTATCTTCCACCATGCTCTGTCCTGCTCACATGCGGAGCCAGGCGGTGCCACGCTGGGTTAGCCCGTCATGTGTGCTCCAGCCCATGTGGACACACAGCAGACACATGTGACTCTTGAATCCTGGTGAAATCTGAGATGCCCATTAGGTCATTTCAGCTGCCAGGGCTGCAGTGTTACTTACCAACCAGCACTATTCTCCTTGCCCTGCTGAGTCTTCAACAGCCCATGCTAAACAGCTCTTCTCTTCTTCTCTACTCTTCAACTTCCTTGAGGCCCGTGAAATCTTTTCTTCTTTTGGTTTCCAGTCTCCATTTGCTTTTGTTAAATGTACCTTTATTGATGCATTGTAATTATACATCATAATGAGGTATAGAGTGATAAGAACCTACAGGTATACAACACTTGGTGTGTTCTCCTCTGGATCCCACCCCACTCTCTCCCGTTCCCTGTACATGTCATTGAGGTTGGCATTGGTCAATTCTTTTTAAGTTTTCATTCTTTTACTCCTTATGCATAATTTAACCTCATCCTTTTCTACTCTAACATGCTTGAAGTTTAGGCAAAAGCAAGCAGCAGTTGGTATTTTCAGCAAAGCAGGTCAGGGGAGTTTGCCTGGAAATGTTCCATTTTTCAGGGTGGTGGAAGAGCATCGCTTTATTGGGTTGGAATATATCACACTGGGCAGCCCTACAGGGCCAGTCGGAAGCCTTCCATGTCCCTGCTGGCCACCTGCACATCCCTCCCCTCTGCAAATGTGTCCCCTGGAACTATCTTTGGAAATTTGTTCTGCCATGAGTAGCCAAAATAAAGTTATTTATAAAGTGAGGTCCACTTTTCTATTTTTATGTAAGTGTAAAACACCTCACACTTCAAAAATTCTGCACCTTTGTCCAGTCTTAACTTGAGTTGCTTGGACCACATTTATATTAGATTCAAAAGAGATATGCCTCTTGGAATAAAAATTCACCAGTATGTGCGCACTGAAAAGAACATTGGTGTGATGTTTATTGGTTTGTAGATCGGCCAGAATCTAAAGAATGAGGTGCTGCTTCCACGCTGACCACCATTTCCATGCTTAACAGAAAAGAACATTCCAGTTCTGCTCACCAGTGCCTACAACAACAGGCAGTTCTATATTTAATTTGGACTAATTTATGTAAGGCTATATTTTGATATAGGAGTCTTTTACATATCAATATCATCATCTTATAAAAATATAGATTTCCGTGTGTATGTGTGTGTATGTGAAACTGGGGATTGAACCCAGGGGCACTCTGCCTGTGAACTACACCCCTAACCCTATTTTACTTTTTATTTTGAAACAAGGTCTCTCTAAGATACTACATCACCGGCTCAAACTTGCGTTCCTCCCGTGTCAGTCTCTCAAGTACTGGGATTACAGGCTCACACCATCACGCCAGCCTGGCGGATTTCCTTTTTCTGTGTATCCCTCAAACTTATCTTTCGGTCAACCACTGACAATATTCTCTTAAGTGCTGATGTCACATTTGCAGTAGACTGGAGATCAAGCCTTTCCAAAAGACACAGACATGAAAGACTTGACTTTGATCATGAAAGGGTGGTTTTCTCTCTTTTCAAGTAGGCACTCTTAGCTAAACTCGAGCTTCGATATCTGATGCTGTAATATTTGGAGACGTTAGTCTATGAGATTTTACCCTCTGCATTCTCCTCCCTCATCTCATTACCCATTCCTTCCTGTAGACAGCGAATGTATAGAATCTGACCTCAGGGAGGCCTGTGGCAGTATAGAAAACAAAATAGCCTGCAAGTCCTAAGTAGTTTACTGGCTATAAAAGAATCATTGTAAACAATAAAGAAGTAGAAAGGAAGCTGGGCATGGTGGCGTATGCTTGTCATCCCAGTACTTGGGAGGCTGAGATAGGAGGATCTGGGTTCGCGGCCAGCCTCAGCTACTTAGTGAAACCCTCTGCAACTTAGTGAGACCCTGTTTCAAAATAAAGAATAAAAAATAGGGCTGGGAGTGTAGCTCAGAGGAAGAATGCCCCTGAATTCCATCCCTAGTACCGCAAAAAAAGGAAGTGGAAAGGATTTCCCTCAAAAGTATCTTAAATATTTTCTTAGAGGAGGGGAAAGGGTGGGATTTGTGGCCCCAGGAGCACACGGCACCTTCTGAAGATTCTCTGCAGGATGTTGGTTAGAGCTCAGGGAGTAGTGGCTCCATTGGTATCTAGGGTGGTGGGACCATAGGCAGCCTTACAGAAACGTTCCAGGCATGGCAGAATCTTCACAGAGCTTCTCGACAGGGAGGGGCCAGGCTGAGAGGGTCACTAGCCACCACAGTGGCCACCTGTGTGTAGCAGACCCATGAAACACTTCCTCTTATATAGTAGGGACTACAGGTAGCCGAGCCTCATGGTCCCCCGCTGTGGGCAGCACCCCCGAACTTTGGCATGGACAGCGGGGGAGTTCCTGTAATTCCTGAGCACACATGTCCCACTGGGTCATGGAGACGACAGCTTGAAATGTAAATTAAGTTGCTTTATAGAAGTGTTGATTGTTTCTCACATGCTGGAGTCTGTGGCCTGAGATTTGTATTCTCTGCATATGAATAGCGTTGTCTCAAGTCAGGACTCTCAGAAGCAGCATGATATTAACTCTCACAAGTGCAAGTCCTACAGTCCTAAAGGGCATCAGTCTCTGGGACATAGTGAAAGAGTGTCATCTTCACATACTAAGCACTGAAGTACTTTCACTTTCTTTAGGAGAAAAGAGGTAAGAACCTTCCTTCTTCTCGCAGATAACTTCCCACAGCTCTGGCTTTAGGAATCTGGACAATGGACGTACCTTCTGTGACAGGAGCAGTCTTATGGGGACGTCTTGGGTCCTTTTGTAGAAAGACCAAAGAATGCGAGCATTATTCTTGGCCATTTTGGCTTCTGGCTTTCAGGGTATGTCAGCAGAATGACTGAAAGGCAAAATTTGTTTGGAGGAAAATTACTTTCATCCAAATATTCAGTAAGAGAACTCATATAATTCATACTACTTAAAAGCCAAAGTTGTGTGTGTGTGTGTGTGTGTGTGTGTGTACACACATGCGCGCCGGACACATACTTTTCTTCCTGACTTTTCTCCATTCTTTCAGCTTCAATGCAAATGGAGAAAGCACAAGTTAAAAATAAAGATTATTGAGAGAGACAAGAATTATTGGCTTCTCTCCTTTCCTACACTTAGTGTTGACAAAAAGTGTAGTTTCAGACAGGTCGAGATGTTTGTATGTGATTATTTAGTTTGGGATTCTTTTATATCAAGTCAACATCTGGGTGATTTCTATTGGATACATGATAATGTATGTTTGAATCTAGCTACCAACTTAGCTCGCGTGTGGCAAGCTTTGCCAAAGAAGGCCTCCTCCCTCGTACCATCTTCTGCAGAGCTGTGTGGCATAAAGTAGAGCGTGAAGGGCCTTTTGGAAGAAGAATTTCTGTCGGATGGCATGAAAATGTCAGAAGATCCTCAAGGAATCCTGACATAAGCCCTATGTTACTGTGGTTATTGACATTGAACTTTTCTTAGCACAGGTACTCTGGCATATAATTCATATCTGGCATAGGAACCCGCTCCCCTAAAAAGAAATATGAAACAAGGAACATATAGCTGAGCAGTTACCAAAGAGTGGGAAAAATCTAGAGAAAATGAAATGGAAGGTTTCAAAAGGAGGGTGGGGTTCAATTAGGAAGGCCCAATTTACCAAATAAAAACACAGGTTGTCCAGCTAAATTCGATTACAGATAAATAACAAATGTTTTACAAATATAAATAATATTGCATGTGACATATTCATGCTTAAAATTATTCATTGTCCACTCAAAATTCAAATTTAATGGAAAACTTGTATTTTAGCCGAGAATCCTAGTACAAGTAGGCATACTTTCTGAGAAAGATGCAAGATCCAGACATCATGTGACAATCCCAGGATGAATTCAAGAAAATCCCACCTCCAGCCTGGGGAGGAGTGTGGTGAGGTCTACTATCCTGGTGTTTCCTGGTATGAAGGAAATACTCGAGGGCAATGGGAGGAAGAACAGAAAAAAAGAAACTGGTTCTGGGAAATGCTAATTTTCCAAAGAAAGAATACCACCAGCAAAAGGCAGATAATTTTGAGTAATAACTTAAAAGAATACAGCAGAAATAGGGAAAGTGTCCTGGTTTGTTATCTCTGAATCCTCTCTTCTTTTCTCCATCCAGCATGCATTCCAGAAGAATCAAGAGAGATTTGGATGGGACTGGATTTCTCCCGAACTTGTAAGTAAAAGTGAATGGACACAATCTGGTGTTTCCTTTCTCTTTTTCTCTATTAATTATTTTATTTGCCTAATACATACTTAATACATACGGCACTCACATAGTAATGAGGTAACATAAATTCGGTTCTTAGCTTGGTGATTTAAAAAAGTAATAACTGAAAAATGAGCAAAAACACACTATGCCTTTTCAGTGGAGTGTGGGCCAGTATCTTGGTCATTTTTATTTTTCACTCGCGTTTCCTTGTTCTCTTACTCTGAGTTCTGCACACATATCACCCGTAGTAATGAATTTAAATTTTCTTTTGATGTTGATCTTGATCAGTTCTTAGTTTAAAGACCGAACACTTCACACACCACAGATCCTTCTTTTAATCCATGAGGGTAATCAGCGTTTCATGTTCTCCATCATGTGCTTGCTATTAGCAAGTCTCCAAACTCTGTTCTCAATTACCAACGATATGCTAAGTATATGTATAGCAGAAATTTGCTAATTTGTAACTTAAAAGACTGGAAAACAATGAGCTTAAATTAATTGGGTATCTGGTATTTTTTAAATTACAAAACAACCCCACATTAACTAGGCTGGGAAAGAACAATTATCGTACTTTCAACCACGCATTATTTTATATGAACAGATAATGGCTAACACGAGACTTTGAGTTAGCTCACAACTATGCGTATTTATGCAGCTACGTATGTAGGTACTGGTTCTAAGCCAACATGCCTGAGCCAATTTGCAAAGAATTAATTTACCAAAAGTCTATTTGCTGAGCTATAAAAGACTTTCTTAGAGTTGTAGCTTTTCCTATGTCCCTTTTCTTATTTTAATGCCTATCACATTCTATACGGGTGGGTCTTTTCTTTAAGTACAGTTCGGGGAATTCTCTATGTGGATTTACCTACACTCTTTTCTCTGGTGGAAAAATGGTGCTAGTGAAATTTGGGGTTAAAATGTTGGTTAAAATATTAATTTGGGCCTTTGAAATTGCAGAATGTTAAATAGGGAATTAGAAAGGATCAGTGGGTGGAGGAGGAGGCCTGAAATCTGGCT
The DNA here is from genome assembly GCA_004027185.1 of Glis glis. Taxonomy (NCBI): domain Eukaryota; kingdom Metazoa; phylum Chordata; class Mammalia; order Rodentia; family Gliridae; genus Glis; species Glis glis. The sequence continues at coordinate 55,816 of PVJS01004256.1, forward strand.
TTGCTGCTAGGAGGTCTTCTAGAATCTTAGGTTTCCTCATCCGAACATGGTTGTCAGGTATCTCAACTGAGAACGGGGACTGCGGGAAAGAAGTTGGATTGCGCTGTGCATACAGCTCAATTGAGCTTGTGGGCCCCTTTACCTGTGAGGGAGTGTGTTGGGGTGCCTTCCTTGTTACTCATGTAAATGGTACATGATCGATAGTGTCCTGATGGACAGAAGGTCAAGGACATAGTCCTCAGTCCGCCCTGGTATTCTATGACTTCGTAAACTTGGCACAGAAAGAAGAACCATTGCTGCGGGAGTCAAGAGTTTCCATGTCTCTGGCATGAGGGAATTTCCTGTCCATAGTTCCCCCAGGACACGTATAGTACAGATTTGGATAATGTGCTTCAACTAAGTGGGATAGAGGAGCAAGATACTTAGAACTCTTTTAAGAATAAAATAAACTCTTTGATGTCAAAATAAGATTATCTAACACATGGGTGTGTACACCTAACACATTCATTCGTTTGACATATATTTATTGCATATGTACTGTGTACTTTCACAGCAGATTTAGAGATCTGGGGATAAAAGTTTACACAAAGAGCTCATAGTCTTTTTAGAAGATAGTCATGCCATCAGGCAAGAAAGTATAATCTGACATGATTATTTCATTGTGATTTATTCACAAGATTGTATTGGATATGCCGAGTCCCAGAATGACATCAGCGGCCCTTTAGAGAAATCCTTCACCATGGACCACAGGTAGACATGATACTCAGGCCACAGCTGACTTAATCTGCTCCCCTATAGCACATCTACGAGCTAGACAGTGTCCTGTATGGTGGGGTGGTAGGAAAGATGCCCCATCAGAGACTGTGCCATTGACAATTGACAAAATCTCTTCCAAATCACTTGAATTCAATAGAGAGAGAAATCCAGGCAGTTGATCATAGGAATGGAAGCTGGAGGGTATGGGGTAATAACGACAGGGACTGAGAAAAGCCTTAAAGCATTCTTGCTTCTGGGGAGGATGGGAAGATACACCACGAGAGATGCTCTGGGTCCTGAGTGCCGGTCTATTTCCTGGACCATGCCCCATCTTGCTTGAGTGGCTGGCTGGGTGGTCTGACATTCCCCGTGGACCTCTGTTTCCCACTTATACTCCTGTCCTCACAACCTTTGTAGGTCAAATGGATTTCTATTTTTGGCAAGGTGGAGTAGTAGACATAGAAGTACAAGGAAATGATGAAGGAGAGAGTCCTTGATCTGCATTAGAGGAGGGTGCCTTCACCTGAGCTTGAAGGGCACACAGGTGGGCCAAGGAGAAGACAGGAGCTGACTGGACAGGTGCAGAGGGACAGAGAAGAAGCAATGTGCAGGGAAGAAGAGCTAGTTCAAGCCTGGTGCACAAGGGGGTGGAGAGGACATGAGAAAGGACTGTCGGAATGTGACCAGATGGGGACGATTTTGCATTTTATACCAGAAAGAGAGAGAGAGAGAGAGAGGAGCAACTTTGAGAATTCTCAAATAAGTACCTTGACAGCACAGTAGAGGATTTCTTAGAGAATATTAAATCTGGAAGGTAGAAGATTTGTTAGTGGGTCACTTAAATAGCACAAGGGGAGCTCCACAGGCCTTAAGCAGGGCAAAAGCGGCAGGGATCATTGTAAAAGAGATTAGGGCAGTGGGATGAACAAGACTCTGTAACTGGGTGTGCGGGAAGTCCCAGGGAGAATTCCCAGGGTTTTTGGTCCAGCTGAACTGGCAGATTCTGAAGATCACAATTCTTGAGCAAGAGAACATGGGAGAGAAAGAAATTTGAAGGGGACCGATAATGAATTCAGTTTTGTTTCTTTTGGACTTGAGTCATAAAGATGTACGATTGTCTTTTTTATTATGAGGTCTAAACTAATGATGAAAGACCCCATCTAAAGCAAGATGCATATGGAAACAAATGATTCTGGGTTTCGAAGGAATCTGACACGGGTCTACTTTCTTTTTTGGTGTGTGCGGTACTGGGGATTGAACCAGTACCATTTTTGAAACAGGGTAAATGACAGTCATGTAATTATAGGGCTCTCTCAGCTTGGACTGACAGTAGCTGAGAATCCCCAAACGCCTCCCTACCGATTGTGTTGTCCTTTGCCCTCAGGGTTACGCTTGGAGGCTGTTGACTAGGACACCCCCATTTCCAGCTGCATCCCCCTAAGGAATGCCCCCAGACTCAGAGCAAGATGGTGCAATGCCAGAGGAGGTTCCCAAACCAAAATAACAGCAGAGGAAATTCTTGCTTTGCTTTTGGCTTCTTTTTGTTGCTTTCACACGGACTCTACAGATAAGAGAACGGGCCTCTGTTTTCCGTCTTGTCCATGCTCTTTGTCTGCAGGGAGAAGGTGAGCCGGGGTCGGAAGCAAGGGCACCTTATATAGTGCTCAAGCTTCTACGCCTGTCCTCGCAGCTTCCTTTGTTCTTTCAACAGCGCCTAGGTCCCCTCCGAGTTTCTTCTACTACACAATGGGGAAGTTGTTTACCCCTAGAAGGAGTTCATCGGGTGCAATTTACCCAGGCTCACTTAAAACTAATGCTGCACGCATGCCTGAATTGCCTCCAGGGTTACTCACTCCTTTCGCTCTTGCTAAGGGATCTGTCAGTCAAACGAGTCGCCGCTGTCAGCCACATTGCAAGACTCCTTTCTCTTGACCGTAACACAGGGAACACTTTGAAAAGAGATAAGCAAAGCTTTCTCACACTCTGTTGTGTGGGTCTGCTCGCTGTCCTGTCAATATGATGGAATTCACGTTGTGCAGACTTTGGGGAAAACTCATCAGATTTCCTTCTTTAGCATTTTATCCATATGTGTATGTTTTTTTTCATAAATTTATGATAGTGAAGATTAGTGTGATAGTACATATTACTTTTTTTTTTTTGGCAGTACGGAGGATTGAACCCAGGGGCATTCTGCCTCCGAGCTACACCCCCAGCCCTATTTTTTATTCTTTATTTTGAAACAGGGTGTCACTAAATTGCGGAGGGCCTCACTAAGTAGCTGAGGCTGGCCGTGACCCCGGATCCTCTGGTCTCAGCCTCCCAAGTACTGGGATGACAAGCGTGCGCCACCACGCCGGGCCTTATAGATCCACTTTTAAAATTGCAAGTCCTTACTATGATCCGCAGTTCATTCTTCCTTGTGACAAATGGGATGTTTCTGTTTGCATCCATTTTTATCTTTCTCTCTTTTTTTTCTCATTTACTCCATTAGCATGAATCTAGCGTTTTGAAGCCACGACAACCATTTTTAGTGTGTTTTTAAAAATTTCTCATTGTGGTTGCAATAGCCAAAAAGCTATGCGGAGATGGGCTTTACGATGATGAATGACTGTTTCAAAGAGAACGCGGTGGCGCTGATATTAAAGAGCCACCACTGCCCCATGACAGTCGTTTTATTTAGTTTCTTCTACAACCTATTCTCTGGACTTGTCCTCCCTTTTGTTGCTGTGCTGATTTGCATGACAAGGAGGCCTCTGGTCTTGGGGAGCGGCTCACTCAGGCCACTGTCCCCCAGTGCAGTCCCGGCCCTCTCTGCTGAGAAGATGAGTGACAGAGAAATGAGGACCAAGTGGCCACTGGAGCAGATGAACTCCGACAAACAAAGGGCCCCTTTTCATGCAAATGGCCGCAGTCATTTAATATGAAGGAAGAAAAGAAATGGGGTCACAGGATATAGAGAGAACTGGACGATATTGGAGGTGGTTCCCCGGAGCCTTGACATCTCTTTACGAGTGTCATCTATCAAAGCATCTATCAGATGTGAGAGCACATTTCCAGTTTTCAGAGAAAAATGGAGGAACATGAAGTCAAATTTCAGTCATGGGGCCCGGTGTGAGCTTGCTGCTGGTCCCCTGCACGTCTCCTCTAACTTGGTGGCTCATTTCTATTTTTTTTTTTTTTTTGCACTGGGGATTGAACCCAGGGGCATTCTACTTCCGAGCTACCCCCCCCAGCCCTATTTTTTTTATTCTTTGTTTTGAAACAGGGTCTCACTAAGTTGCAGAGGGCCTCACTAAGTAGCTGAGGCTGGCCGCGAACCTGGATCCTCCAGTCTCAGCCTCCCAAGTACTGGGATTACCAGTGTGTGCTACCACACCCGGCTTGGTGGCTCATTTGTAAGCATAGGGACAGGCCTGAGTATGCTCACTCTGCCTGCCTGCTGACCGCTCTGCCTGGAAGGGCTCTTCTTCCTTTCTTCCTTAAAGTTTATTTTTCAAAGCTTAACTCAAGCTCCGTTCATCATCCTTGGCGCTCTTCCTTCCAGACTGATCTTTTCTTTCAGAAATCTGATTGCAATTTAATATAGTGCCTATCACTTAATTACCAGTTCCTTCCTATGAGCGGAATTTTCTCCAAAATTGATTGAGGAAAGTGACCATGTGTGGTGCTGCCTTGTCTTTATCTGTAGCTCTCGTCTCAGATGTAGAATACATATTCGTTAGATGGACTAGCTGCAATTTGAGAATTATCAGACGAAATAGGGTACACTTATTTAGATGGACATCTCTCCATGATGGTTTTTCTTTTAAATTTAAAACTCATGGCACTTTGCCTTAAAAATAAAGCAAATTATATGGCCTGCTTTTGATTACTTGGCTATGCAGAGACGCAATAAATGACAAGTGGTCAGTTAATGCATTTCGGTTAAAATTATTTTTAGCCGGGCGTGGTGGCGCACGCTTGTAATCCCAGTACTTTGGGAGGCGGAGACCGGAGGATCCGGGTTCGCGGCCAGCCTCAGCTCTCTCTCTCTCTCTCTCTCTCTCTTTCCTTAGCAAGGCCCTCCGCAACTTCGTGAGACCCAGTTTCAAAATAAAGTATAAAAAATAGGGCCGGGGGCGTAGTGCGGAGGTAGAACGCCCCTGCGTTCAATCCCTGGTACCGCAAAGAAAAAAAAAATAATAATAATTTTTAAGTTGGAGGCTTGATACCAATTCCACTTTTTTGGTCAGGATATTATTTCTAATATTATTTGCAAATATTTATAACAGCAAATGCTTATGTGCCTGCTACCAGTCTAATCGTTTTGAGTGTGTCTATTTTCATTTAATGAATCCTCTCGTCAGTCCTATGAGGTAGGTGGTATTGCTATTATTCCTGTTTTATAAATGAGGAAGCTGATTGTTAAGTAACTTTCTGACAGTTCAGAAATTGGGCCTTGGGGCCGGGCATGGTGGCGCACGCTTCTAATCCTAGTACTTGGGAGGCAGAGACCGGAGGATCAGGGTTCACGGTCAGCCTCAGCTACTTAGTGACGCCCCCGCAACTTAGTGAGACCCAGTTTCAAAATAAAGTATAAAAAATAGGGCTGGGGGTGTAGCTCGGAGGTAGAACGCCCCTGGGTTCCATCCCCAGTACCGCAAAAAAAAAGAAAAAAAAAAGAAATTGGGCCTCGGCAGCTGAGCTTTCACCACTATCACTGTTCTAGTCCATCTGTTAGGCTACCATTGAGCTTTCCTTGCAGTCTTAACTTGCCTGTGTACAGTGTCTTCAGTACCCAAACTCAGGGTTCAGGCACCCTGAGAGTCTCCTGATGAGCCTCTTATCTCAGCTCTTACTGCTCACCATGCAAGACATGGGGTGGGGTTCAATTAGGACAGAGAGGTTCACTCTAAGTAAATATGGGAGGACATTGAAGTCAAAGTTCTATACAAGACTGCTGGAAACTTTGAAAACTAGTCCAAGTGCGGTGTTAATAAAAACACACACGAAGGTCCAGTAGTTTGTTGAGGGTTCCTTTCCGTCACAATTTCTGCTAGTTGCTTGATAGGATTAAATTATGGAATAGATAAATGAAGATGAAATTGTAGACTGTTAGGAAGCTAAAAGAAGGGGCATAGACAACGGCTAGGAAAATATAGAATGTAAAGGAAACAATACCTGATCTTACTTCCCTTTGTGATAAAGAAAATAGATTTCCCAGTTGAGAAGGAAAAGCCTCTTAATTTCTCTGATGCTGATTTATGGAGGCAAACTTGTCTTCTGGGATGCATTACTATTGGTGATAGCTAATCCTTAAATAACTCCATGGACAAGTGTGCGTGCGTGCGTGCGTGCGTGCGTGTATGTATGTATGTGTGTTTTAATACATATGTGGGTTTGCATGCCCCCGTTTTAGAATGATATAGGAACTATATAGACTGTATATTTTATGAAGCAATATTTGAAGAAATTAAGGCAACATTCCTTCCTATTATCCAAAGGGATGATAAAAACTTGAAATGAGCACAAAATTTAACTCCATGTTCACAATGCAAAAAAAAAAAGCGATTACAAGGGCACGTCTCGTGTGGGAAGTTGAGAGACTCTTGTCTGCTGAGCACTAGAGCATCAAGCCCAGTCATGTGTAAATCAGCCCTCACAGGAGCAGACAGAGCAGGGGTGACATGTCACCTGTCAGCTCAGTGTCCTCATCCTCCGCAGGTCCTGTTTTCCCAAGTCAAAATAAAAGAAAATAAAGGACAACCGGCACAAGTCCAAAGTTCATGATTCATCTGTCTGCTAGGAATTTGTAGTCCGCCAGGGACTATATTAAGCACTGGGCATGGAAAAAGAACCCATCTCCTCAGAGAAAGCTCAGGTGCCCATGAGCTGCTCATTTTTGTTGAGGACTATTTAAGATGAGAGAGAATGTATTTGGACACTAAATAGAGTGATAGCCTTTGGGGGGACCTGGGGTGCTGGTCCTTGCCGTGCATTGAACATTTGCATTTCTACGCATGGCCTTCCCTGGTTCATCTGCTTCCCATTTCTTGTTCTCTTCCTCTCCAGGAGAATGTCTCAGTCTTATTTTGAAATAAAGGGGAAATCAAAGGCCGCTCTGTGGAAAAGCTTCTCACCTGACCTGTGCCTATTCCGTGTGGACGCGCTGCTTGCTCCTGGTGGAGAAACAGACAGGAAAGCTTCTCTTCCCTTTCTAGTGTAAAACGGTTGTCTGCATTGACTTCGGTCATCTGTACATGTCATGAGTCCAGGTTAACATCTGACTTGCAGAAACCACACTCAATCATGGTTTGGTAATAATTGCAACAGCATGAAGTACGTGTGAGTGTGTGCGTGTGCGCGCGCGTGTGTGTATAGGGACAGCATCAGAGAGTGATGCTTTCTGTTTACATGTACAAAATGACCCAAAGGAGAAAAAAAATTCTGAAATGTTCATCTGCAGGACGCTCACCCCTCCCCCGGAAGCAGCTGCATTCCCTCAAAGCAGCAACTGCTGCAGTGCTGCCAGGATGCTTGTACCCCGCTGCGAGGACAGAAACCGCAGACACGTTGTCTGTAGGGTTAAGAGGCAAATAATATGGTCGTAGCTACTGCTTTAATCTTTCGATTGGCATCTGAAGATAGGCAGTTGTTTTAAAGTAGTAATTAGCCGAGCCCCCAGGGAATGCCTTTCCAAAATGCATGCTCGTCCTTATGAGTCTCATTATTTTGCTTATGGATTCTGTCTTGGTCAACCCCATAGAGCTACGTGGTTATGGTCTGGGTTTCTTAGGATTCTTTAATGTGATACACATCGAGATTGATGGCCAGGGCTGCAGTCTGTACCCAAATCAGAGGTCTGATATAAGCTGGGCTTGGTGGCCCACGCTTGTAATCGCAGTACTTGGGAGGCTGAGACCGGAGGATCCAGGTTCGCAGCCAGCCTCAGCTACTTAGTGAGGCCCTCCGCAACTTAGTGAGACCCTGTTTCAAAATAAGGAATAAAAAATAGGGCTGGGGGTGTAGCTCAGAGGTAGAATGCCTCCAGGTTCAATCCCCAGTACCACACACAGAAAAAAAGAGGTCTGATATAACACTGTGAGGATAGTTGTTTTGTTTCTGGTGTTTTTCCGTAGAAAAACAGTCAGACAGAGTTTTATACTACGATGCACTTACACCGGAGGGGCTAGATTCCAGAGATGTACCTGCCCGCCGGCCAAAACAGAAAAGATTGATTTGAGAATTTGGCTGGCAGTGACTTCCAACTTTTATCTTAGAGGGAAATGTATGCTGAATTGATTTGTTCATTCCACAGTGTCAGAGATGAAATGAGGTTTCAGCTTTAAGGTTCACCCTCCCAGTCGGGTAGACAGCTGGAATATTCTGTCAGGATTGCAACGCTCTTTCTTCAAAGACTGTGGGGATGGGGGTGGGCCTCGTCCTAAGTGGAAACAGAAAAACTGTGCCTCTCACCCAGTATCTTCTTTCTTTTTTTTTTCTTTTGTTTTTGTTTTGTTTTCTTTTTTTTCTTGGTACTGGGGATTGAGCCCAGGGGCATTGTACCTCCGAGCTACACTTCCAGCCCTATTTTTTATTCTTTATTTTGAAACAGGGTCTCACTAAGTTGTGGAGGGCCTCACTAAGTAGCTGAGGCTGGCTGCAAACCTGCGATCCTCCTGTCTCAGCCTCCCAAGTACTGGGATTACAAGCGTGTGCCACCATGCCCGGCTTTTTAAAATATTTTCTAAATGTGCTTTTATTGGTGCATGGTAGTCTCACATCACAATGAATACCAATTTGATATTAACATACATGCACACAGCTCTTAGTCCCCCCCCACCTTCCCCCAATATGGAGTACCGAGAATGACGTTGGTATATTCTCATATGTGCACATTGTTTATGATAGTAATTCCATTGATACGTTTCTTTCTTGCCCTTCCCCTTCCCTTAGACAACTTCCCTTGCTCCACTGAGGGTTCTCCACTATCATTGGAGTCCCTTTTGTGTCCCCAATACTCCCTAGGTTGGGCATATTAATGAAAACATATGACCCTTTTCTTTTTGTGATTGGCTAATCTCACTTAACATAATGTTCTCCAGGTCCTTCCATTTTCTTGTCAATCATGTTATTTTGTTCTTCTTTATTGCTGAGTAGAATTCCATTGTGTATAGTTCCCATAATTTTGTAATCCATTCATCTGTTGATGGACACCTAGGTTGGTTCCATAATTTGGCCACTGTGAATTGTGCTGCTATGAACATGGGTATACATATATTGCTGTAGTTTTCTAATTTCAGTCCCTTTGGTATGATACCCAGTAGTGGTATAGCCAGATCATATGGTGGATCCATTCCCAGTTTTCTGAGGAATCTCCACACTGATCTCCATAGTGGTTGAACTAGTTTGCAATCCCACCAACAGTGTAGAAGAGTCCCAATTTCCCCACATCCTCGCCAACATTTATTGATGTTTGACTTCTTAATGATTGCCATTCTAATTGGGGTCAGATGAAATCTTAGAGTAGTTTTGATTTGCATCTCCCTGATTGCTAATGATGTTGAACATTTTTTCATGTATCTATTGGCCATTTGTATCCCTTCTTTCGTGAGGTGTCTATTCATTTCAGTTGCCCACTTCTTGATAGGATTATTTGTTTTTTTAGTGTAAAGTCTTTTAAATTCTTTGTATATCTTAGATATTAGTCCTCTCCCAGAGGGATAGCTTGCAAAGATCTTCTCCCATTCCATAGGCTTTCTCTTTAGACTCTTGATGGTTCCCCTTGATGAGCAGAAGCTTTGTAGTTTAATACTATCCCACCTATTAATTCTTGTTTTAATTTCCTGGGGCTTGGGGGGTCTTGTTGAGGAAGTTTCTACCTGTGCCTATATGATGGAGTGTTGAACCTATGCCCTCCTCTAGTAATTTCATAGTCTCTAGTCTAACTTCCAGGTTTGATCCATCTCGAGTTGACTCTTGTGCAGGGTGAGAGGTAAGGATTTAGTTCCATTTTCCTACATGTAGATAACCAGTTTTCCCAACACCATTTGTTGAAAAGACTGTCCTTTCCCCAATGTATGTGTCTGGCACCTTTGTTGAAAATCAATTGGCTATAAGTTTGTGGACTTGTTTTTGTACCTTCTATTCTGTTCCACTGGTCTATGAGTCTATTTTGTGCAAATACCATGCTGATTTGATTATTATAGCTCTATAGAAGAATGTGAAGTTGGGGATTGTGGTGCCTCCTGCATAGTTCTTATTGCTGAGAATTGTTTTGCCTATTCTGGGTCTTTTGTTTCTCCATATGAAATTAATGACTGATTTTTCTAGGCCTGTGAAAAATGATGTTGGTATTTTGATAGGGATTGCATTGACTCTGTAGATCATTTTTGGCAGAATGGCCATTTTGATCATATTTATTCTGCTTATCCAAGAGCAGGGGAGATCTTTCAATCTTCTAAGATCTTCTTCAGTTTCTTTCTTCAGTGTTCTATAGGATTCATTGTAGAGGTCTTGTACCTCGTTGGTAAAGTTTATTCCTAGGTATTTGATTGGTTTTGAAGTTATTGTGAATGGAATTGTTTTCTGGATTTCATTCTCAGTGGATTCATGGCTGACATCTATGAAAGCTACTGATTATTTTAGGTTGATTTTGTATCCTGCTACTTTGCTGGATTTGTTAATCAGCTCTAGTAGATTTCTGGTTGAGTTTTTTGGGTCTTCTAGATATAGGATCATATCGTCTGCAAATAAAGATAATTTTAGTTCTTCTTTTACTATTTGAATTCCTTTGATATCCTTCTCTTGTCTTATTGCTCTGGCAAGAGTTTTGAGGACTATATTGAAAAGGGGTGGTGGTAGTGGGCATCCTTGTCTTGTTCCTGTTTTTAAGGGGAATTCCGGCAATTTTCCCCCATTCAATATGATGTTAGCCTTGGGTTTTTTATATAGTGACTTAATGATGTTGAGGTATATTTCTTCTATTCCGATTTTCTGTAGAGTTCTTAATATGAGTGTGCCGGGGCCAAAGGCGAAGCCAAAGTTTCTTCGGCTGTTTGACAAAGTCACAGCAGAAGGAGGCTTGTCACAGAACAGACATCTTCTAATGGCGGCAAGCTTGTTGGTGGCCTTATTGTTAATGTTAATAATTGTGGGATTTGTGACACCAAAGGCGAAGCCAAAGTTTCTTCGGCTGGTTGACAAAGTCACAGCAGAAGGAGGCTTGTCGCAGAGCTGACATCCTCTAATGGTGGCCTAGCCTGTTGGTGACCTTACTATTAATGTTAATAATTGTGGGATTGGTGACGGGAATTGTAGGACTTATGCCAAAAACTCAATTTACGCAGAATGACTCTAATACAGGCGATATGCAGGAAAACTGTTGTTCCCAGTATAGAAATAATTTACAGGAAAAGGGAGTTAAACCAGATAATGAGTACTACCCACCAATCTGTAAAATATTAGCTAGTGCTCAGAACAAGGAGGAACATAAACAATGACCTGTTGTACCAACAATTATGGATTCTGGGAGGCCTGCCTACTGGATAGGTAGGAGGCTCTGGTTTTCCCCTTGAACAAGCAAGCCTGTGACTATCAGCCTGTGACTGATCTTCCTCTAAGTTACACAGGTTTACCTTCAAGGCAAATGGTGGCAAAAGGGTCCAAGCTAGAGACACAAACTTTATGATAAGGCTTGCTAGAAGCCCTACATTTTGTGCTTCTTCCACTTCATCTAAGACTAACCAATTACAGGCATTGCTCACTTATTATAAATGGTGGATATATAATACCAAAAACAGAGAAATAAAAGAGTTCCTTAAAAAGAATATGAAAGGTCATCAGGAAGAAATAGAAAAACTTAAAGCTCAACTAAAGAAAGAATAAAGTATAGAATATAAGCATAAATGGTATTAAAATAGAATATAGTTTAAGTATAGGTGTAAGGTCTAGTTAACCATAATATTCATAGCTATTAACTTTTAGCATAAGTATAGTTATAGTCTACATAGGAAAGATATAAATAAAAATAGTTTAATAGTAGACATAGTTAGCTACAGTGACATTTACTTTTAGATAGCATAATATGTAGCCACGTAATATAAAATAGTTAAGACTTATATAAAAAATATATAAAAGGCAGTAATTAAAAGCCTTTAGGTAAGGTCATGTCTGTCTCCTGATAACCGCAACATGATATTTCCGAGAACAATGCAAATGATTAAAAGAGCTAAGTTGACATTGTGGGAAGAAATGCAAGTTTGCATGGAACCTGAGTAATTGGTGGGGAACATCTGGACAATGGGTTGTTAATAACTGTGGGTAAATGACTGCACTGTAAAGAGTCCTATGATATACTAAGTAAAAAATATTTTTCATGATGTACTAAGCAGAAAATTGTTAGCGTTAAGACTTCCTGATGTAAAAAAGGTATAAAAATAAAGTCTGATGCTCACTGGGCAGACAGTGCCTGCAGCTTCACTGAACTGCTGAGCCTCCTGTCTCTCATTCCCTCGCCGACCCTACACCTCCTTCAGGGATTCCCTTTGACCGGCTGAGGCTGGACCCCGGCATGAGTGGGTGTTGGATTTTGTGAAATGCTTTTTCAGCATCTATTGAAATGATCATGTGATTCTTATTATTAGTTCAATTTATGTGGTGAATAACATGTATTGTTTTGTGTATGTTGAACCAGCCTTGCTTTCCTGGGAGGAAACCAACTTGGTCATGGTGTACAATTTTCTCAATATGGTTTTGAATGCGCGAGGCTAGTATGTTGTTTAGAATTTTTACGTCAATGTTCATCAATGATATTGGTCTGTAATTTTCTTTTCTTGAGGTATCTTTATTTGGCTTTGGTATTAATGAGATGTTGGCCTCGTAGAAGGAATTTGTAAGAATTCCATCTCTTTCAATTTCATGGAATAGCTTGTGAAGTATTTGTTTTAGTTTTTCTGTAAAGGTTTTGTAGAATTCAGCTGGAAAACCATCTGGACCTGGGCTTTTCTTTGATGGCAGACTTTTTATTGCTATTTCTATCTCTGTGCTTGCTATTGGTTGATTCAGGTTTTCTATGTCCTGTTGGTTCAATTTAGGTAGGTTGTATGTGTCTAGAAATTTGTCAATTTCTTCCATGTTTTTCAGTTTATTGGAATATAAGTTTTCAAAGTAGTTTCTTATGATCCTCTGGGTTTCTCCACTATCTGTGGTGATGTCTCCTTTTTCATTTCTGATTTTGGTAATTTGGGTTGATTCTCTCTTTCTTTTGGTTAGGTTAGCTAGTGATTTGTCAATCTTGTTAATCTTTTCAAAGAACCAGCTTCTTGTTTTGTTGATTCTTTGTATTTTTTTTTTGTTCTCTATTTCATTGATTTCTACTCTGATTTTAGTTATCTCCTGCCTTCTACTGGCTTTGGGCTGTGACTGTTCCTGTTTTCAAGATCCTTGAGGTGTGTCATTAGGTTGTTTATTGGAGACTTTCTGTTTTTCTTATGTGGGCACTCAGTGTTATAAATTTTCCTCTTAACACCGCCTTCAAAGTGTTCCATAGATTTTGGTACATCGTGTCTCTATTTTCGTTTAATTCCAGGAATTTTTTTTTTTTTTTTGCGGTACCGAGGATTGAACCCAGGGGCATTATATCTCCAAGCTACACCCCTGGCCCTATTTTTTTATACTTTATTTTGAAACCAGGTCTCACGAAGTTGCGGAGGGCCTTCACTAAGTAGAGAGAGAGAGAGACAGGGAGACAGGGGGAGAGAGAGAGAGAGAGAGAGAGAGAGAGAGCTGAGACTGGCCACAAACCTGGATCCTCCGGTCTCCGCCTCCCAAAGTACTGGGATTACAAGCGTGTGCCACCACGCCCGGCTAATTTCAGGAATTTTTTTATTTCTCCCCTTATTTCTTTTCTGATCCAGTCCTCATTCAGTAGTGTATCATTCAGACTCTATGTACTTATGTGATCACTTCTGGTCTTCCTGTTGTTAATTTCGTTTCATTCTGTTGCGATCTGAGAAGATGCAGGGAATTATATGACATCTTTTGAATTTGCCAGTGCTTGCTTTGTGGCCCAGGATGTGGTCTGTTTTGGAGAATGTTCCATGGGCAGCTGAGAAGAATGTGTATTCAGGTGTTGCTGGTTGAAATAATCTGTATGTGTCTATTAGATCCATTCAGTCTATAGTTTTCTTAAGTGTGAAGAGTCTTTATTCATCTTTTGTCTGGAGGATCGATCTAGTGGTATGAGTGGTGTGTTGAAGTTTCCCAATATTATTGTGTTTGGGTCTATTTGGGACCTGATGTCCCAAAGACTTTGTTTTATGAATGTGGGTGTGCCCACATTTAGGGCATAAATGTTTACTATCATTATATCTTTTTGTTGGATTGCTCCTTTTATTAGTAAGAAGTGTCCTGCTTTGTCTCTTCTGATGCGTTTTAGCTTAAAGTCTGTTTTGTCAGATATAAGCGTTGCTACCTCTGTTTGTTTTTTATCTCTCTCTGCATGATATTATATCTTTTTCCATCTTTTCACCTTTAGCGTATGAGTATCTTTGGCTAGAAGGTGAGTTTCTTGTAAGCAGCATGTAGTTGGGTTATGCTTTTTA
>PVJS01004257.1:0-28644 GCA_004027185.1 Glis glis
TTTTTTTTGCGGAACCGGGGATTGAACCCAGGGGCGTTCTACCTCTGCGCTACACCCCCGGCCCTATTTTTTATACTTTATTTTGAAACTGGGTCTCACGAAGTTGCGGAGGGCCTCACTAAGTAGAGAGAGAGAGAGAGAGAGACAGTGAGAGAGACAGAGAGAGAGCTGAGGTTGGCCGCGAACCCGGATCCTCCGATCTCCGCCTCCCAAAGTACTGGAATTACAAACGTGTGCCACCACGCCCGGCTGTCTTGTGCATTTAAAAATCCCCCAAATGTTAGCCACGTGTGGTGGCGCACATCTGTCATCCCAGTACTTGGGAGGCCGAGACAGGAGGATTACAGGTTCAAGGACAGTCTCAGCAAGTAGTGAGACTCTCATCAACCTAGTGAGACCCTGTTTCAAAAATAAAAATGAAATAGGGCTGGGGGTGTAGCTTGGAGGTAGAATGCCCCTGGGTTCAATCCCTATTACCACAAAAATGAATAAATAAAAACAAAACAATAAAAATCCCCCAAATACTCTAAAGTTGGTTTTAGAGTATTATAGTTCTAGGGTACTTAATCTGAGCAACTACCAATTGTATCTTTTTTTTTTTTTGCGGTACTGGGGATTGAACCCAGGGACATTCTACCTCTGAGCTACACCCCCAGCCTGTTTTTTGTTCTTTATTTTGAAACAGGGTCTCACTAAGTTGCAGAGGGCCTCACTAAGTAGCAGATGCTGGCTGCGAACCCAGATCCTCCTGTCTCAGCCTCCCAAGTACTGGGATTACAAGCATGCAGCCACCACATTTGGCTTCAATTGTATCTTATGTATCAACAAACATGTCATATGTTTCATTTCAAAGAACCCTGTCTCCTTGCACAATTTTCCAAGATTCAATGCCCTACTCGTGGTAGTTTCACCACTAAGCTGAGATGAAGAAAATTGACCTATCAGAATTCAAAGCCCAGAACCCACGTAAGGTTGAAAATCTACTAGAAGATCTTCCACCCATGATGCCAGAACTCTACAGGGTTACAAGCCCAGGATTAATGGGAACCAGAAGCAAATCTTCCCAAGTCTTCTTGTCACTGTATCGATGAGAAGAAAAGACCACCACCTGCCCTGAAAGTTGTCACCATGCACTGCTCCCTGTGCAGAGTGGTGCCCAACTTCACATCACCTGAATGACTCCCAGAAACTTCAAGAAGAAGGTTTAGATTCATGTGATCCCGAAGTGGAGTGTTCCTAGGTGCACACCTTTCTGATAGAAGTCACATTCATCCAAGGCCTCGAATCGATTCCCACTAAGTAATTGTTCCAAAACAATAGCAGCACTCAGCCAAAAAATAGAGAAATAAGACAAGAGTAAGAATAAGCAGAAAAAGAAGACAACTAAACCAACCCCCAAATATTTCATGCAATGAGATCATGGGAAACAAATTATAAAATTGTTGTGGCTAAAAGAAATAAAATAGAAACTTAAAAATGTCTGCAGGAAATAGGAAATTATAAAAAATAATCTGGCAGACTTTTTAAAAGAATCATATAGATCTTTCTTATAGGAATAAAAAATATGATAACTGAAAATTTAAATTCAATAGGTTAGATGTAGACAAAGAGAGAATCAGTGATCTGGAAGGTAGGTCAAAAGAAATTATACAAACCACAGCAAAAAGAGGCAGAAAGATCAAAATCCCAAAAAGTGAGGACCGGGGCAGGAAGGATAGAATGAGGTGGTCTAGATACATTTAATTGGTATTCTGGGAGAAGAAAGAGAGAAGGGACAAGGGTATTAGTTGGAGAGACACTGTATGAGACTTTTTCAGAACTGAGGAAAGACGCCAATCTATAGATTTAAGAAGCACCGAACATAGAGCACACGGCTGTAACCCCAGCACTTGAAAGGCTGAGACAGGAGGTTCAAAGACAGCCTCAGCAACATACCAAAGCTCTCAGCAAGGCTCTAATGAGACACTGTTTCAAAACAAGCAAACAAAAAAAAATATATATATAAAGGGCTGGGGGTGTAGCTCAGAGGTAGAATGCCCCTGGGTTCAATCTCTAGTACCACAAAAAAATTTAAAACTTTTAGAGAATTTAAAAAAGAAGCCCAAGAGATGCCAAGGACTAAATAAATAAATAAGTAGCAAAAAAGCTTGTGTAGACTCATAGTGCCCATCACAAACTTGTCTCTTACTGGTGGGGTGGCCACGGGGCTGGTATTACTCAGCCAGCCCTAGAACACATCATTTCTGTTGGGACGAACAAAGCAAGTGTGTGCAGTAGCTGGCTCTCTGAAGCCCCCTCCAGGCCTGGCCAGGTCAGGCAAGTGCCATGTTTAGAATGATGGCAGAGGTTCCGGTACACTTAAGTCCTCCTGTTTGTTATTTCTAGCACAAGAGGGATGGAGAACATGACAGACAGCCCATTCCTCCAGGGTTAGATGAATTTCGTTTTAAGATGTCTAGCATCAAGCCATATTTTTTCGCTGCAGCCCACCCTGTGAGTTGGTCTCCACATCTCCCTTTGACCTGCCAGGCACGTGTATTTGATAAGAAACATTCTGGAATGCTTGTCTAGCAAAAGACTCTTGAGGAAAAAGTCAACAATATTATAAAGTCTTTGGATGACAAGCTTAGGTTTAATGCAGTCCAACATCTCACTTAAGATGGAGGAACTGAGTCCGAGACGGAAAGGGACACTGGGAATCTGCAGCCAGGCCCGGCCTAGGTGGGGTCTCCTGGCTCCAAGTCCAGGGCTCCTCCAGGAACAGGTTGTTTCATCCTCAGGGGACGGCACCTCATTATAGCATGTACTCGAGTATGTAGAAAAGGAGGTTCTCCAAAGCGTCCCAGCGGTGACATAGAAATACAGATAGAGACACCCCAAGAGATCAAAACAGCCTCAGTTACATAACCTCGACAGCAAACGGTGAATCACTGCCCTGTAATGGGAAAATTCAGATTGGTCACTAGGAAAAGTAAAAGGATCACTGCGGTGAGTCATCGGGCCCACCCTCCTGTAGAGTCTCTGAAACGCAGACACCTACCGGTTGATTCAGAGTCTGGCTTTTGTCTTCCTTTCTTCCACATTGGCGTTTCGATATTTCACAATGGAGCTTCACAAGGGATGTAAATTTCCAAAAAGGGCCGGGCCAAAGCCCACGCAGTCGGTCTCTGAACTGTTCTAACTGGTGGGCTCTGCAGGCACCCAGAGGGAACAACGGCTTGAAAGGTAATAATAACTAATATCAAAAGTGCTCACTGCGTTCCACAAAGGTATGGGGACTCTGGAGCTCCTTAGACTGGTGGATCCTCCTTAGAGCTCCATGTGATAGGCATCGTCCTCATTTCACAGAAGAGGGGACTGGGCCTGGGGAGGATGAGAGCTTGTCCCAGTCTTACAGTTGGTAGGGAGTGACAGCCGTAGGATTCATCCCAGGCAAATCCATCCTAAGGCCCACCCTCTTCTAGCAGGACAGGAGGTCTCCTCTGGGTTTTTGTCTGCCTTTGCACATGGTGGGGGGGGGGTGTCAGATGGACAAGGGGAGAATATGGAAGACAGCCCTCATCTATGCAGTGGGACCACTCTCACTGGGTTGTAATGGCTGCCTGCGTGCGGGCTAGCCCCTGTTAGATTGGAAGGATCGAGGTAGGGGAAGAAAAGCAAGGATAGCTTTTGGAGATCTTTTTTGTTCAGTGGAGAGCAAGGCTTAAGCTTATCTGGTAGCCGGGCGTGGGGGCGCACGCTTGTAATCCCAGTACTTGGGAGGCTGAGACTGAAGGATCCGGGTTCACGGCCAGCCTCAGCTACTTAGTGAGGCCCTCTGCAACTTCATGAGACCCTGTTTCAAAATAAAGATTAAAAAATAGGGCTGGGGGTGTAGCCCAGAGGTAGAATGCCCTTGGGTTAAAAAAAAAACTTATCTGGTAATCCTTTGGACTGTTTTTTGTTTGTTTGTTTGTTTGTTTGTTTGTTTGTTTGTTTTGTGGTACTGGGGATTGAACCCAGGGGCATTCTATCTCTGAGCTACACTCCCAGCCCTTTTTATTTTTCATTTTGAAACAGGGTCTTGCTAAGTTGCTGAGGGCCTTGCTAAATATCTGAGGTTGACCTCGAACCTGTGATCCTCCTGTCTCAGCCTCCCAAGTACTGGGATTACAGGCATGCGCCTGGCTTGGTGAACTGTTTTTAACCATCCAAGACCACGTGGACAGTTCTGGAAGCAACCTTTTATTCAACACCAATGTGGAATACTTTGAGGGGGCCTCCGGGCAATCCTCTGTCTGGCTTGTACTTCGTAGTGGAAACTCACAGAACAATATTTGTCAAAGTATCGTGTTCACGTGGCAGGTGGGTGGGGAGGGTGACCGCTCCGCAGGAAGTTCTAGCTAAGCCACATGATAACACACTGTTCTGATGGCTTCAAGAGTGACTCACGTGTTTATATACATTACTGGCGTGACCTGCTTCCCTAACCACATCTCTGTGTAGGATTCAAACATTCGAATTAGCCAATAGAGCATGCATATGTCCAATTAATTACCCAGGAGCCTCGGGGAGTCAGACCTCTGCACCGAGTTGCTGAGAACTGGAGAAGCTGACCCCACTTCCTCTGCAGCGGTTTCACGGTGGCCTTGAAGGGTGTTACCAGGTACAGGAGGGCTCACATGGTCCAGAGCTTTGCCAGTCTCTGTGGCAGTGGCACCAGGCCTGGCAGCGCTTCCTCAATTACAAGAAGGGAAGAGGGGCCTCTGCCTCCATCTCTTCAGCTGTGACTGCCCCTCGAGCCTGTCCCCTCCCTGCACAGTGCGATAGACCAAGGGTCTCTGCCAACACTCCCCTGGGCTCTTGGGGCCTAGTCCTTTGCACCCTTTCACCCCGGGCAGCTGCCAGGTCAGCCAGGGGTTCTGGACTGGCTGTCTCTGCCCAGTTGCAACAGACCGAGTCCCCTCCCAATGTCACAGAGGTTCTGAGGACGGTGAACCTCGCTCCAAACATTTACAAAAGTCAGTTCCAGGTGGACCGGAGAGCTGAACGTGCAAGGTGAGACAATGGCTTGAAGCTCAGGGGACCTTGCCCCAAACAGAGCGCGCTCGTCTGTTATTATTTAAGTTCAAGGCCCCTGGTGAGCAGCAGGGCTGGAGCGGGTTTGCTCTGACACTCCCTCATCCGCCCAAAGATGGGACCCGCCAAAGAAGAACAGAGCTCCCTTGGCTCCTTCCCTGGGCTCCCATCAGCTCAACTCTACACCAGGTAGAACGTGTCGAAGCGATCGTCCATCTCCCAGGCCCAGGCAACTCCCAAAGAGAATCACTAACAGTTGAGCACTGAGCCCGTTCACTCATCTAAAGTCATTTACTATCCCTCGGTGGTCCTGGTCCCCATCTCCCCTCCCCCATGAGGAAGGGCATGTAAGAAAGCATTTGGACCCCCACACTCCTGTAATTGTATCCCACCACTAATAATGTGTGTGTGTGTGTGTGTGTGTGTGTGTGTGTGTGTGTGTATGTCTGTGTGTGTGTATGTGGTACAGGGATTGAACCCAGGGGTGTTCTACCTCTTACCTATGTCCCCAGCTATTTTTATTTTGAAACAAGGTCTCACTAAATTGCTAAGGGTCTCGCTAAGTTGCTGAGGCTGGCCTGGAACCTGCGATCCTCCTGTCTCAGCCTCCCAAATCCTGGGATTACAGGTGTGTGCCACCATGCCTGGATCACATTAATAATCTTAATCTGCCTATTGTCAGTGGTAACCCTGGAGGGGGAAGGAGAGATCCTATAGACCTCAGAATAAAAAAGAATAGGAGAATATTGTCATGCCTTTGGCATTATCAAAACTTTCTTAAACAGAACACAAAGCACTATCCACAATGGGAAAAAATTAATAAACTGGATTTTATTAACATGAAGAGCTACTATTTATCAAATGGGTCAATTAAGAGGGTAAAAAGGCCAGCTACAGAGCAGAGGTTATCGGTGACTTTCTTTCCTTCCTTCTTTCTTTCTTTCTTTCTTTCTTTCTCTCTCTCCTTCCTTCCTTCCTTCCTTCCTTCCTTCCTTCCTTCCTTCCTTTCTTCCTTTTCTTTCCTTATCTCTTTCTTTCTTTTTGCTTTTATATCTTTGTCTCTTTTTATTGATATATGGAACTCCTTAAGAGAACATGCTATGACTTCTCTTGTTCCCAATTATTTATAATCACTATTGAAATTTTATTAGACCAAATGATGAGCATATTCAAGAGAGGAGTTTGGGTAGTACCTGGAACTTAATAGGTATACAAAAATGGTAAGTGAATACAGATTGATGATACATATTTCTGACAAAGCACTTATATTCAGAATATGGTAAAAACTTCCCATGAACCAATAATCAGAAGACCAAACCAACACCGAAGCAAGTGAAGGACTTGAATAGGCCCTTCACGAAAGAATAAACGCGATGGCCAGGAAGCAAGCGAAACCGTGCCCCACCTCCCTGGTGCCAGGGGAGTGCAGCGCCAGGACACCCCCCACCCTGCCACCACATGCGGCTGCAAGGAAGAAGGCAGGCGGTGTCTAGGGTGGAGAGAAGCCAGAGTAGCAGGAATTGCCATATGCTGCTGGTGGGGGTTGAAAACAGGTACAGGTTGAACGTTCCTAACCTGAAAGACCCAAATCCCAAATGCTCTGAAATTCAAAGCCTGTTAACAGTCAATATGGGGCTCAAAGAAGTTTCAGATTTTAAAGCAGTTTGGGTTTTAGATTTTTGCATTCAGGAAGCTCAACCAGTAAAGTCTATGCAAGTATTCTGAAAACAAAAACCTCTGAAATCTGAAACCCTTCTGCTCCCAGCATTCCGGAGAACTGGCTGCTCAGCCTGTACAATCATGCTGGGAAACTGTCGAGCAGTGTCTACCAAGCTGACTCTGTGCTGTGTGCCTGGCCCCCAAAATCCCAGTTCCCAGGTACACGCAAAACAGAAACCTGTGCACCTGTGCCCAGAAACCTGTGCACCTGTGCAAAAGGATGTTCACAGGAGTCAAAACCGAGAGAGATGCAAATACTCATCAGTGGTAGAGAAAATAATTTAGTCGAGGTATACTCACATCATGGAGGTGGACGCAAAGAGACTTACTGGGCGCTTACATGTACATGAAGGTCAGAACCAGTAAAAAGTGATCTTCCCTGTAAGAAGTGGGAGAGAGGTTAGCCTTGGGGGAGTTTGTGATGAGGGACAGAGATGGCTTCTGGAATGTTTCTTTCTTTCCTTCCTTTCTCCTTCCTTCCTTCCTTCCTTCCTTCCTTCCTTCCTTCCTCCCTCCCTCCCTCCCTCCCTCCCTTCCTTCCCTCCCTTCTGTTTCTCTTTCTCTTTCTCTTTCTCTTTCTCTTTCTCTTTCTCTTTCTCTTTCTCTCTTTCTCTTCCTTTCTTTCTTTTACTAGGGATTGGACCTAGGGGCATTCTACCTCCTAACTACACCCCAGCCCTTTTTATTTTTTATTTTGAAACAGGGTCTTGCTAAACTGCTGAGGCTAGCCTTGAACTTGCAATCCTCCTGCCTCAGCCTCCCAAGTACTGGATCATAGGTCTGTACCACCTCGCCGGATTACAAACGTTCTGTTTCCTGATCTGGGTGCTGTTCACCCTGTGAAAAATTGCCGAGTTATTCATTTATAATTTGTGCACTTTCCTGATGTCCGTTACAACAAAGATTTGTAATCCCAGTACTTGGGAGGCTGAGACAAGAGGATTGCAGGTTTGCGGCCAGTCTCAGCTACTTAGTGAGGCCCTTTGCAACTTAGTGAGACCCTGTTTCAAAATAAAGAATAAAAAATAAAAAATAGGGCTGAGGGCGTAGCTTGGAGGTAGAATACCCCTGGGTTCAATCCCCAGTACTGCAAATAAATAAATAAATAAATAAATAAACAAATAATAGTTTTTTAAAAAAGATTCTTCACATGGCAAATTTAGTCAGGCTCTGAATATTCTAGGCCCATGGATGCACTTCCTTGTAAAATCCAGTTTAAGCAAAGAATCCTGCTAAGTCAGTCGAGCCAGAACCCCTTGGCCTCCATATCTGATCACCTCAATAACTGATTGGGCTCCTTGTCCTCCACCATCAGTAGGGGATGTCTGACCACCTGACCTGCCTTCAGAACTCTGTTAGGGGGGTTAGGCAGAGCCTCCCCGCCACCTGATGTTCCCTCTTAGTAATTTTCCATCTGCCGTCCCCACCCTGCTCCATGACGTAATTCCTATGGCCCGTGCTGCCTAGACTCTCTCCCCCACGGCAGGACTCCATTGCAGGGGTCCCTACGCCGCTGGCAGTGGTCCACAGTAAAGTCTTCCTTACCAGGCTTAACAAGTAACATTGAACAAATTTTCCTTAACAGTTCTAATCAATAACATTTATATTTAAAAAGTAAAAGGGAAGGAGTCAAGTTCCCCATCCCTTTTGTCCCCAGAGGCCCCTCCACTGTTTGTGAGTTTGCCCCCACCCCGCCCTGCTGTGCTGCCTGATTTCTATATTTCCAGTGATTTTTCAGGGACAATGCCCGGCTTCCAGTCATTTTTTAAAAACACCTGTCTTTAATGAATACATCTTACAGCTTTATTGAGGAATAATTTACAAATAATAAAATTCACCTGTTTTAAATATATAATTGAATGACTTTTGATAAATTTACAGAGCTACACAAACATCACCACAATCCAGTTCTAGAAG
Organism: Glis glis; assembly: GCA_004027185.1. Lineage (NCBI taxonomy): Eukaryota > Metazoa > Chordata > Mammalia > Rodentia > Gliridae > Glis > Glis glis. Next base: position 8,695 of record PVJS01004257.1, read on the forward strand.
TCTCCATTACCCCAGCAGATCCCGCACACCCATTTGCAGTCCATCCCCACTCCATCCCCAGCCTCGGGCTGGTCCACCTACTGTCTATGGTAACCTCTGGACATTACATACAAATGGAATTACACAATTCTGGGTCTTTGGCATCTAAGTTTATTTCATCTGCCTTATTTTTTTTTTTGAGGTCTATCCATACTGTAGCATGCTATAGTATGGATCCTAAGAGTCGCCCAAAGGTCCGTGTGGTAAAGGTTTGGTCCCCAGTGTGGGGCTAATGGGAGGTGGTGGACACTGTAAGGGGTGGGGCCTAGTGGGAGGTGTTTAGGTCATTGGAGGAATGCCCTTGAAGGGGATAGCAGGACCCCAACCTCTTCCTCTTTCTCTCTGTGCTTCTCAGCCAGGAGGTGAGCGATTTTGCTCTGGCCTGTGCTTCTGCCATGAAGTACTGGCTCGCCACAGCTCAGAGCATCAGGACCAAAAATCATGGACTGAAACCTCTAAAACTGTGAGCCACAATAAATCGTTCCCTTTATAAGTTGATCATCTCAGAATTTGTTATCATAATGGAAAGCTGACTGACACATAGCATGTAACAGTAGCCTCATGTTTTCTTGTTGAATAACCATCCCAATGTCCAGTCATACCACATTTTGTTTATCCATTTATCAGCTGATAACCGTTTGGATTTTTCCCCTTTTTTGTGGCTATAATGAATAATGCTACTATGAAAACTTGTGTACAGCTTTTTGTATGGCCATATCTTTTCATTTCTCCTAAATAGGTTCCCAGGGGGGAAATTGCTGGGTTATATGGTAAAATTGTGTGTAACTCTTTTCTCTTTTTTTTTTTTGTGGTACTGGGGATTGAACGCAGGGATGTTCTACCTCCGTGCTACACCCCCGGCCCTATTTTTTTTTTATACTTTATTTTGAAACCGGGTCTCATGAAGTTGCGGAGGGCCTCATTAAGGAGAGAGAGAGAGAGAGAGAGAGAGAGTGAGAGAGCTGAGGCTGGCCGCGAACCCGGATCCTCTGGTCTCCGCCTCCTGGGATTACAAGCGTGCGCCACCACGCCCGGCGTGTTTAACTGTTTAAGAAATTGAAAAACCGTGTTTTCAAGGCAGCTGTACCATTTTACATTTCCTCCAGTAATATGGACAGAGATGTAACGCTTATTACATAGGATGTAATGCATATCCCGTCCGTCATAAAGATCATGACCAACACCGCTGTAGCATAAGACAGGCTAATAAGAGAAATGCATAGCAAATTTATTTAATCAAAGTTTTATGTCACATAGGAGCCTTCAGAACAAAAACCCAAAGATCCAGGGAAAACTGCTCCTTTTTTTGGTGTGTGTGTGTGCGGTATTGGGGATCGAACCCAGGGTCATTCTACCTCTGAGCTACACTCCCAGCCCTATTTCCCCTTAGTGAAACAGGGTCTCACTAAGTTGCTAAGGCTGGCCACACACCTGCAATCCTCCTGTCTCAGACTTCCAAGTCCTGGGATTATAGGCATGCACCACCACACCTGGCTAAAATTGTTCCTTTTTAGACGTAGATTCAGTGAAGAATGGACAGCCGTGTAGAAATGTGACCAGGGAGCCGGGCGTGGTAGCACACGCTTGTAATCCCAGTACTTTGGGAGGCGGAGACCAGATGATCCGGGTTCGCGGCCAGCCTCAGCTCTCTCTCTCTCTCTCTCTCTCTTTCTCTCTCTATCTAGTGAGGCCCTCCGCAACTTTGTGAGACCTGGTTTCAAAATAAAGCATAAAAAAAAATAGGGCTGGGGGTATAGCGTGGAGGTAGAATGCCCCTGTGTTCAATCCCCGGTACCGCAAAAAAAAAAAAAAAACCTTAAAAAAAAAAAAGAAATGTGACCAGGGGAAAGAGTATGTTCTACTGTAGTAAACGGGCAGGGGAGACCCAGAAAACCTGTCTGTTCAGATTCTTCTTGGCCTCCTGCGCTGCATTCCTCCCTCCTAGGCATGGGGCAAGATACTGTGGAATGAGGATCTTAGGAGCTAGTATCAGACAAAGTAGGTCAGGGAATTTCCTACGGCCAGCTCCTGCACAGAAGGGCGGGAAGGTTGGAGAGATACTTCTAGGATTTATGGATGGCTTTGGGGGAGAGGGGCTCTGATTTCTATGACTCATCTTGAGGAAAAGTTTCTAAGGCCCGCCTTGGGGTGGAATGAGGAGCTAGAGACTGGAAGGCAGAGGAAGGTCCCCGCGACCTTGGCTCTGAAGCTGCATCTAAAGCCTTCCACGGCCTTTAGTTCACAGTATCCGGTATGCCAAAGCCCCATATATATTTTTTTTTTTTTTGCAGTACTGGGGATTGAACCCAGGGGCGTTCTACCTCCGCGCTACACCCCCGGCCCTATTTTTTATACTTTATTTTGAAACCGGGTCTCATGAAATTGCGGAGGGCCTCACTAAGTAAAGAGAGAGAGAGAGACAGGGAGAGAGAGAGAGAGAGCGCTGAGGCTGGCCGCGAACCCGGATCCTCCAGTCTCCGCCTCCCAAAGTACTGGAATTACAAGCGTGCGCCACCACGCCCAGCCCAAAGCCCCATATTTTGGGATAAAATTCTGAGCCACAACAGACATTTAGTGTCACATATCTTTTTAATTACAGCCAATGTAGTCAGTGCGAAGAGGCATTTCACTGTGATGGGGTTGTTTTGTGGTGTATGTGCGCGCACGCGCGCGCGTGTGTGTGTGTGTTTGTGTGTGAGAGAGAGAGAGAGAGATACTGGGGATTGAACCATTGAACCCAGGGGCATTCTATCTCATAGCCACACCCCCAGCCCTTTTAACTTTTTTTTTGTTTTGAAACAGGCTTTTGCTAGGTTGCTGAGAGTTTTGCTATGTTGCTGAAGCTGTCCTCAAACCTACGATCCTCCTGTCTCAGCCCCCCAAGTACTGGAATTACAGGTGTGCACCACCATGCCTGGCCTCGTTGTGGGTTTTTTTTTTTTTTTTGCGGTACTGGGGATTAAACCCAGGGGCATTCTACCTCCAGGCTACACCCCAGCCCTATTTTTTATACTTTGTTTTGAAACAGGGTTTCACTAAGTTGCAGAGGACCTCACTAAGTAGCTGAGGCTGGCCGCGAACCCGGATCCTCCAGTCTCAGCCTCCAAGTGCGCCACCATGCCTGGCTTCCTCGTTGTGGTTTCAATTTGCATTGCCCTAGTGACTAATGGTGTTGAGCATATATTGTATGTACATTAGCCATTTATTTGTTTGTAGGTGTGTGTGTGCATGGATTTGTATACAAACTTTTTGCTTATTTTTACGTTGTGTTGTCTTATTATTATTGAATTGTAAGAGTTTTTCCCATATTCTTTTTTTTTTTTTTTTTTTTTTGCAGTACCAGGGATTGAACCCAGGGGCATTCTACCTCCACGCTACACCCCCGGCCCTATTTTTTATCCTTTATTTTGAAACCGGGTCTCACGAAGTTGCGGACGCCACACTAAGTAGAGAGAGAAAGAGAGAGAGACAGGGAGAGAGAGAGAGAAAGAGAGCTGAGGCTGGCCGCGAACCTGGATCCTCCGGTCTCCGCCTCCCAAAGTACTGGGATTACAAGCGTGCGCCACCACGCACGGCTATATATTCTTTTATTTATAAATATTTTCTACCAGTCTCTAACTTGTCTTTTCATTTTTCTTTTGCTTTGTTTCGTGTTTTGGTTTTGGATTGAACCCAGGGACATTCCACCTCCAAGCTACACCCCCAGTCCTTTTTAAAAATTTTTAAATTTTGAAACAGGGTCTTGCTAAGTTGCTGTGGGTCTTGCTAAATTGATGAGGCTGGCCTCCCATCTGTGATCCTCCAGTCTCAGTCTCCCAAGTACTGGGATTACAGGTATGCACCAGCACACCCAGCTCTAATGATGTCTTTTGAAGCACAAAAGGTTTTCATTTTGAAGAAGTCCAATTTATCATTTTTTTTCTTTTACCAATTGTTTTCATGGTATCTAAGAACTCTTTACCTGATGTAAGGTCATAAAGATTTTACCCTATGTTTCTTTTTTCTGAAAAGTTTTGTAGTTGAAGCTCTTGCACGTAGGCTTATGGTCTATTCTGAGTTGGTTTTTGTGTAAGGTGTGAAGTACAAGTCTAAATTACCTCTTAGCATATTGATCTGCAATTTTTCCAGTCTCTATTGTCGAAAACCATTCTTTCTCCCATTGAACTGCCTTGGCGTCTTTGTTGAGACTCAATTAACTGTAAATGTAAAGGTTTACTTCTGGACTCTTACTCTTGTTCCTTTGGGACACACACTTATGCAAGGATGCCACTTTAGATTCTCATAGCTTTATAAGAAGAAATAGCCCGGCATGGTGGTACACACCTGAATCCCAGCTACTCAGGAGGCTGAGGCAGGAGGATCACATGTTCGAGGCCAGCCTGAGCAAACTATCGAGACCCTGTCTCTATAAGTAAATAAATGAATAGGGCTGGGGATATAGCTCAGTGGTAGAATGCCGTGGGTTTAAACCCCAGTACCACAAAATAAAATAAATAAATAAAACAAATTTTGAAATTGAGAAGCATCGAATCCTGCAACTTTTTTCTTCTTTTTCAAAAATTGTTTTGGCTATTCTGGGATTTTGCATTTCTATGCATTTTAGGATTAGCTTGTCATTTCTGCAAAAATGCCCACTGTGATTTTGGTAGGGATTACATTGTGTCTATACTTTGAGGAGAATTTGCTATCTTAACAATCCTGGGTCTTCCATGAACATGGAATGTCTCCCCCATTTATTTAAATCTTTAGTTTCACTCAAGGATGTTTTGTAGTTTTTGGTGTTTGCATGGTGAACTTCTTTTGTTAAATTTATTCCTGAATAAATTGATTGCCTTCATGAATGGAATTTCTTTCTTATTTCATTATTGATGTGTCCGTTGATTTTGTGTGGTGTGTGTGTGTGTGTGTGTGTGTGTGCATGTGCGTGCGTGTGTGTGTGTGTGTGTGTGTGTGTGTGTTACTGGGGATTGAGCCCAGGGGCATTCTACCTCTGAGCCACACCCCAGCCCTATTTTACTTTTCATTTTGAAAAGGGGTCTCACTAAGTTGTGGAGGGCCTCACTAAGTTACTGAGGCTGGGCTCGAACCTGTGAGTCCCCCATCTCAGCCTCCCTAGTACTGGGATTACAGGCATGCACCACCATGCTCAGCTTGTCTATTGATTTTTAAAATATTGATCTATATAACCTGTGAGCTTGCTAAACCTGATTGCTACACTTGCCAAACTATTTCCAGTAGTTTAAGCATGTGTGTTTGGGGGGGGAGTGTGTGTGTTCCTTAGGATTTTCTACATATAGAATCATGCTGTCTCTAATAAAGTCAATTTTGCTTGTGTGTGTGTGTGTGTGCGTGTGGTGCTGGGGGTTGAACCCAGGGGTGCTCTACTGCCAACCCTCTTTTTCTCTTTTCTTTCTTTCTCTCTTTTTTAAACAGGGTCTTGCTAAGTTACCATGCACTGGCCTCGAAACTCCCATCCTCCTCCTGTGTCAGCCTCCCAAGTACTGGGATTACAGGTATGTGCTTGGCTTGCTTCTTTATTTCTTTCTGATTTGGATGCATTTTATTTCTTTTTCTTGCCTTTTTGTACTGGCTAAACCTCTAGTAGAATGCTGAAGTGAACATCTTTGTCTGGCTACCAATCTTAGGGAGAAAGTGTTCAGTATTTTTTTGCCATGAAAAATTATGTTAGCTGTAGGTTTTTAGTGAGCGCTTTTAATTAGGTTGAGGAAGTTTCCTTCTATTACTGGTTCATTGAGAGCTTTTATCATGGATGTGTGTTAGATTATGTCAGTACATTTTTCTGAGTACACTGAGATGTGTTTTTTGTTCTTTTTTTCCCTCTTAATATGGTGTATTACATTAATTGATTTTCTTGCATTCCTGGGATAAACCATTATTGAGGATTTTTGCATGTATATTTATACGAAATATAGTTCTGAAATTTTGTTTTCTTATGATGTCTTTGTCTAGTTTGGTATCAGGACAATTCTTCCTAGAATAAGTTCATAAATATCCCCACCTTTTCCATTTTCCAGAAGGGCTTCTGAAGGAGTCATTTTATTTCTTCTTTAAATGTTGGTAGGACTTACTGGTGAAGCCACCTGAACCTAGACTTTTCTTTGTGATAGTTTTTTTTTTTTTTTTTTTTGCGGTACTGGGGATTGAACCCAGGGGCATTCTACCTCTGAGCTACACCCCCAGCCCTATTTTTTATTCTTTATTTTGAAACAGGGTCTCACTAAGTTGCGGAGGGCCTCCCAAGTAGCTGAGGCTGGCCATGAACCTGCGATCCTCCCAAGTACTGGGATTACAAGCGTGTGCCACCACGCCCGACTTGGACAAGTTTTTAAATGACTAATGCAGTTTCTTTTTTACACGTGACAAGTCGAATTTAGATCATCTCTTTCTTCCTGAGTCAGTTTTGGTTTCTAGAAATTTGTCCTATTCACCTTAGTTGTCTAATTTGTTGGCTTTAAGTTTAGCATGGTCCTCCCGTGTGATCTTTCATTTTAGTGGTCACTTGTTCTTCCCTCTTGCATTCTTTTTGTGTGTGTGTGGTACCGGGGATTGAACCCAGGGGCATTCTACCTCTGAGCTACACCCCAGTCCTAGTTTTTTTTTATTATTATTCTTTATTTTGAAACAGGGTCTCACTAAGTAGCTGCGGCTGGCCGCGAACCCAGATCCTCCTGTCTCAGCCTCCAAGTACTGGGATTACAAGCATGCACCACCACGCCCGGCTTTCCCTCTTGCATTCTGGTTGGTAATGGTGGCCTCTCTCTATTTCCCTTGGTCAGTCTAGTGAAAGGCTGGTCAGGGCTAATGGTCCTTTCAAAGACCAGCTGTTGGTTTCATTGACCACCTCTTTCCTTTTCTATTTCTATGTTACTGATTTCCTCTTTAATCTTCATTTACTATATCTACTTTCAAGTGTACTTTGATATATCCAACTTTATATCCTGTTGTTTCACCTTAAAACCATCATACATCTTTTCCCATCACTCAATAATCCTTAAGACCCAGTTTGGATAGGTGTTTAATATTGTATTGCATTGAGAATTGAATTTACTTAGCCATTGCCCTGTTGCCAAACATGTGGATGGTTTCCTAGTTCCTCATGATCATAAACAATGCCTAGATGGACAGCTTTATCCTTAAATCTAAATCTATTTCCTTGGGGTTGTTTTGCAGAAGCAGGATTAGGGGTCAAAGCATGTGAAATGAATTCTTTTCTAGAGCGACTTTCCCAGTTTCAGCTCTCGCTGGCTGGGATGAGAACATTTAATTCCCTTCCATGATGGATATTTGAATTATAATTCCCAGACCAGACTTTCTGGGGACCAGGGATAGTGAGACCCCTGGGTGCCGCAGCAAGGCTGAGCCGAGGACAGACCCCACAAGCTGCCCTTGTTTGGGGCATATGTGTGAAGGTGACAGGGTTTTGGGGTGCTGGAGACCAGTGCTGGCTGGCCTCGGGCTTCAGCATGTTGAAGGCTGTGGTTTCCTGCCCCAGCCTCTGCTGTGGGAAGCTGGAGGCTGGTTCCTGGACCCCTGAGATCCACATGGTTTCCTTGCAGTACTGGGGATTGAAGCCAGGGGCATTCTACCTCTAAGCTATACCCCCCAGCCCTATTTTTTAGTCTTCATTTTGAAACAGGGTCTCACTAAGTTGCAGAGGGCCTCACTAAGTAGCTGAGGCTGACTGTGAACCTGCAATCCTCCTGCCTCAGCCTCCCAAGTACTGGGATTACAAGTGTGCACCACCACACCTAGCTTAGATTTCTTTTTTATATACATTTATTGGTGCATTATAGTCTCACATCATGATGTAGTTCATAGTGACAGTGACATACATGCACACAGCACTTGGTGGATTTTCCCCCAGCTCCCTCCCTACTCCCCCCTTTTTTAGTTTTTATTCTGAAACAAGGTCTTGTTAAGTTCTTGAGGCTGGCCTTGACCCTGTGATCCTCCTGTCTCAGCCTCTCAAGTACAGGGATTATAGGTATGCACCACTGCCCCTGGCTGTTCTGTCCCTTCTTAGCCTGGCCTGTGGCTGGATCCTTTGGTATATTTCTCATCTCCCCAGGGAGGCTCTGGGGTGAGGGGTTATGAAAAAAGGTTGTTCATAGTGTCTGAGCTCTCAGCTCAGCCGAGATGGATGAGGGAGGGAAAACACATTTATTTGCCTATATCACCCGCAGACCTTTAAGGGCTTCACAGACCTTTAGGGACAGCAGGGTTTGGGTGGGAATTTTTATTTCCACTTTAAGAACAGAGGAGAGGCCAAGGTCTCACTGCCTGTGAATGAGGCCTGGGCTTTGAACCCTGCCCTTGACTCCAGGACAGAGCCTGAGACAGACAGAGAAGAACCCAATGGTCTCAGGATCCAAGCTTGAGGGCCGAGGACCCACCAGCAGACCTGGCGCTGCACCGTGGTGAACAGAGTCCATGCGCTTCTGTGTCTCGTTTTTGTTGCTTAACCTCAATCATTCTGTGAGGGGGGATTTTATGGTCCCTTGGAGGAAGCATGTGTCCCATTTGGGATCACAAGAATGGACAGAAATTGAAGTCTGGCCCTGTCCGACACCACTTCCCACCCTCTGGAACATGTGTTTAGAACCCTCCGGCAAGCAGGTGGGGCCGGAGAGATGCAAAGCCGAGGGCTGCAGATGCCCTTTGATTTCAGAAATCGGAGGCTCCCAGGGGAGGCCATACACTGGTACCAAGGCTCCATCTGGCCCATCAACCTCCCAAGTACTGGGATTATAGGTGTGCACCACCACACCCGGCTCTCTGTCCCTTCTTAGACTGGCCTCTGGCTGGATCCCTAGCTTGGCCGCTTTCCCTAGACCTCCCGGCTCTCCAAGCTCTTCCCAGACGCCCAGCCAACAGGGCGCAATGGTCACCTCACCATCTGCCTGCCTCTGTGCGCGCATGCGTGGGAGCCAGATCCCTGGGACGCGGGAAAGGGAAAAGAGAGGCCTTCGCAAAGCCCTGCACCCAACGCAGCCAATGGGTGCTTTCAGCTTTTTGTAAATCCTGAAATATCACCATTTAATTGCTTAATTTTCTGCATTCGTTCATTTTATTTAGACTAGCCCGGGGCTCTCCAGCCTGGCATATTAGAGAACTTCTTACTTTTTAATAATAATACTTAATGTTTATATAGGGTGTTTCATGTTCAAAGTACTTTACAGAGTTCACTAATTAATCGAAACGCTAACTGCCGCCCTGGGCAGGTTTGACCAAGTTCTCAGGCTCCTAATTGTGAGGGGTGGAATTCTTTCTGCTGCCGACCCCTCGTTCCCTCTCTGGACCCCCGTTTCCATCCACAGCCCTGACTCTGGCCCACCATTCATAGTACGCCCCTGTGTGCCAGGCCCGTGCCCAGGGCTAGGGGACACGGAGCAGAGCAGACATCCCATCAACTCTGGAAGTCACTGGACCAGGGAGGGGACAGACCCTAGCGCTGGCTGGAGGCCGGGGGCGGGGAGTGCACAGGGGCCAGGGCGCACGGGCCTTGCAGAGTGGGGCTGGTGGGAGGGGGCTTTGAGGAGTGAAGAGGAGCTCTGTAGGCACGTGTGAGGCAGGAAGGGCACCCTGGGCAGAGGGTGCAGCATGAGCACCGAGGTGGTGCGGAGTGGCAGGAACGCCGTGTGTAAGAGAGGAGGGAAGGAGAGATGGATGCAGAGGCCGGGCCTAGCTAGGGACTGGACAGCCTTCCGAGTAGCTGGATCTAACCACAGGCAACAGCTAGATCGGGCCCCGCACGGTAGACGTTATTCTTCAAGGAGCAAGGGGACAAAAGAGGACAGTCACAAAATGAAGAGGCCTGATGAGGGCGGATCCACAGGTGCTGGGGAGGGGGACAGGACTCGTCAATGGGCAAACTTAGGGTGGCCGTGGGGTAGCCTGAGCATGGCATGACGTACAAGGCCCTGAGGGGCCTGGGGAGAGCAGTCCCAGCAGATGCCCTCTTGGCTAGTTGTAGGTAGATGAGAGGGGTCCGCTGAATTGTGATGCAGGGATTGTGGGTTTAGAGTTTAGGTGGGGTTTAGAGACAAGATCGGGAAAGAGAAGCCGGGCGTGGTGGTGCATGCCTGTAATCCCAGTACTTGGGAGGCTGAGACAGGAGGATGGCAGGTTCGAGGACAGCCTTAGCAAGTAGTGAGACTCTCATCAACCTACCGAGATCCTGTTTCAAAATAAAAAATAGAAATTGGGCTGGGGGTGTAGCTTGGAGATAGAATGCCCCTGGGTTCCATCCCCAGTACAAAATAAAAAGAGAAAGACTTGGAGTCCCTGGGGTCCAGGTGGCATCTGAGATGTCCAGAGCTTCTCTCTGGTGACATCAGTTTTTAAGGGGAGGGGCTGATACACGTGGCTGAGGGAGGTGGGCAGAGTGGGGCAAGGTCGGAGCAAGGTCAGCTTGACAGGACAGTGCTCCTGAAGTCGAGGGAGAATTCAGCCCAGGAACAGCACAGCACTGGGAAAGGAGGCCTGGGCAGAGCCTGCTGCCTTTGGCCACGGGGAGCCCAGGGACTCTGAGAGGAACAATGTGGAGTGGGTGCACACCGGTGTCAGATGGCGGAGGCGAGGCAGGGGGTGGTGAGGATCAGGGCAGAGGTGTTGGACAGTGTGGGGGCGATGTCAGGGGAGAAACTGCCTGCTGGTGTCCAGAGCACAGGACAAGTCCTTCATGAGGCCACGGGACCCAGCCGCTGGCATCGAGGCCCTGCCTGCCTGGTCCTCTTCCTGCAGAGCTGTGAGGAGCTGGGAGCTGTCAGGGCTGGAGGGCAGGTTTGGGGTCTGCAGATAGCACTTGTCTACATCTTGTAGGCCTGCTGTGCCCGTGGGGGGGCTTGGCATTTTTCCTGCCCCACCCAGGGGTTCCAGCTGGGGCTCCTTGTCCCATAGGCACCCAGCCTCTGACAGGTCCCCCCTGGGGTGGGGGCTCCGCTGATCTCTTGAGGAAGTGGACCCACCACCCTCCCTTCTAGACAGTCCTTTGGGTGAGACTAAGAACAGGGGCCGAGGGCCTCCCCTAACTCCTGATTCTCCACCCAACTTCCGGGGAGAGTCAGAGAGGCCTGGGGACCCTGAGTGGGCGGGCCTGGAAGGAGCTGTGGGGCGTTGGGTCCTATGATGGATGCCCCACAGCTGGGCAGGCCCAACCTGGAGCCTCTGGTCCCAGAAGAACAAGATGGGGAGCGTGAGGGTGTTGAGAGCCACAGTACAGGGGTCACATCTTGAGCAGCTGGGCTCCGCCTGCCCGGTGCATCTTCTACCCCACAGTGAGGGGCCTCTGCGACGCCCGTCTTCCATGCATCCACCAGCAGCAGAGAGAAGCAGAAATGGGGCTTAGGAAGGGCAGGAGCACAGGGAGCCGTGGGGAAGGAGGGAGGAGGGGAAGGCGGGAGGGCAGGGCAGGCGCCCCTGTGTGTGAATGTCACAGACACAACAGCAAGGCTGGGGAGGAAGGAGGCGCTTGTGGCGGCAGGGCCAGGCTGGGGCCGCGCCAGGTATGCGGGGACTCGGGACGGGACGGGACGTTGTTGCCCTGGAGGGAGGGAAGAACCATGCCGGTTTTGAGGCTCCACTGAGGGCTCTGACTAATGGGGTGCTCACCGTCCAGGCCCAGCAGCCTCCCGGCTTGTGAGTCCCCGGGGCTGGGAAGGAGAGGAAAGTTAATTGAACATCTAATAGGGAACAGGCCCCGTGCCAAATAATAATAATTAGCTTTTATTGAGCACTGTGCTTGACACTCCCCTGAGCCCTTCACACGAATTGTCTCCTGGAAGGTTCACCACAGCCCCTGAGAGAGGGACCATGAGTGTGGTGTCCACTTTTCAGCTGGGGAAACTGAGGCACACTACAGAGAAGTGATTAGTTCGAGGCCACACCTGTAGCATTTGCACTTGGCAGCACAGCCGTCCACCCTCTCTCCAGCTCTGAGCACGGGAGGCTACTGTCCACATGTGCAGAAGGGGATGTGGAAGCTCAGGACACCCAGAGGATGTCCCCAAGGTCCCATGGTCGGTAAATGGGGCGGAACACTAAGCTTGTCCACGTTCTCCTGGAACTTCACCTGCGCCCTCGGCGTCAGCCTGGCCAGGAGGAGCCTGGTGAGCAGAAAGCAGGCCAGTCCGTCTGCAGGAAGCCTGCACCTCTGCCCGGCTCTTCAGGCTCCCCCAGGGGTTTCCCTCTCTCTGGCTGCAGAATCTCGGGGACAGGTGGCAGCAGCTCTGCCGGCAGGTGCAGAAGCTCTTCCCTGTTGTAAGGATGGCACACACTGGCCGCTGCCCCCACTTGTGCCCCTGACTCTGCACCCCCTCCCGGAGCCACCGGGTGGCCAGATGCGGCTGGAGCTGGGCCAGGGCCTGGTCCTCCCAGGAGCAACATCAAATGAAACAGTGGTGACAGGAGTGGCTCTGGGAAGGCTGGCTTCCTCCACTCCATCCTTCTCTTCCTCCTTCCCGGGCCTGGCCTGCTCTCTGGCCGCCTGTGGTACCCAGGCCCCAGAGTGGTGATTCTCATTTGCACGATGAGGGATTCTGATAACCATGGCTTAATGCGCTGATGCAACTGGGCTTGTCAAACAAATCAGGCCCCGTGTTTCATCCTGGAAAGTTCCCTACACATGATGCAACCCACGGTAAGGTGCCTGAACAGGTGGGAGGCAGCCCTGGCCCAAATATGTCCCCTCACTACATTCGAGGCAGCTTCTTCCTCATCACAACTGCTCTTGTTAGAAACTCTTAAACCTCCCCTCCGAGGTCCGCCCTACCTCCATGGGGCAGTTCAGAACACTGCTGTCCCTCCCACAGAACGATTCAAGTGCTGGGAAGCGGGCGATGCTGCACTGAGAGCTGCTCACCCATTCCTCCCCCCGCACAGGACATGACCAGGTCCACTCTGTCCTGTCCACCCACTTGGATCAGCTCCTGGGCCCAACCCACATCTCTCTGGAGCTCTTGGCTGGCTCATTGTCCACAAGAGTCCTGCCAGTTTCCTTTTAGACCAGAAACTTCTATTTTCGTTCATGGAGTTTGCCAAAGTGCCCCTGTAGGGGACCTCACACATGAGACCTTTGCTAGTGGAGAGCATTGGGGTGAGGGAGAGAGTGCATGTCTAAGATATGGGGGGCCCGGGCTGCACCTTCTACTGACTGTGGGGTCTTGGGAGCAGAGCTTGGGCGCCTGACCAAGCGCACCTACTTGCCGGGCCTCACTCCCTGCTGGGAGGCTGCACCCTCTTGGAAGGACAGCTGGATCCTACCTTACTTGAAGGGGTCAGTGTCCCTGAGTTCAGCTTCCTTATCAGTAAGCAAAGGTAATAGCAGCAGGTATTTGAATGAATGAATGAATGAATGAATGAATGATGCCCATCTTCCTGGGCAGTTGTGAGGACTCAGTGAGATAATATAGGTGTGTACAGGGCACCTGGCACCAGCAGGCACTTGATAACCGATGGCTTCCCTCCTTGACCTCCTCCTGCTTCTAGGTCAGAAGAGAAAGCCGGCCCTTCCTTGGGCAGAGGCCCAGCTCTCCGGTCTCTCCAGCATTGCTCTCTCTTTGCACACAGTGCTCTGTGCCAGGACTGTCCGTGGCAGTCCACCTGGCCCAAGGTCAAGGTGCGCAGTAGCTGCACCTGACGGTGGAACCGTGGCTTGGGGGCCTTCCCTGCCTGGCCATTGTCTTGGGCCTGGGCTGGGGGGGCCCTGGGGGGGCCCAAACTGCCCCCCTCACCTGCTCCACAGAGGTGGCCATCAGAAGCCCGAAGCTGCTGACAGGGAAGAAAGTTAGTCAGTCAGTTGCCCTGCTGCCCGGCAGCTCTGTTCCATCACGGCCCACACACCGGCTGTCTGTCACCCACCCAAACAACACCCCTGGCCGGCCCAGCCCCAGCCTCCCCGTCCCACGAGTGATGCATCGTGACTGTAGCTCGCCACCCCTGCTCTTGGAAACAGCTGGCGGGCCCCGTCTTGCCTCTGCACACTGGGCTTCGGCTCCTACTGAGATAGGCAGGGAGTATGGTGTGTGCGGCACCTCGGAGTGCCTGGCCTGGGGCTTCCCTGGACCTGAGCTCCCCTCCCAACCGGCCTCCACCAGCTAGCCACCAGAGGCCAAGGGTCGGCCTAGGGCCCTCATTGGTTTAAACATTGGGCTCTGCTGCTGACTCGATGAGACTTCGGGCACATTTCTCAGTATCTCTCAGCCTCAGTTTTAGCACTTGTAATATGGGGATAATAATGGTATCCACAGTTGGGCATGGTGGCACACGCTTGTAATCCCAGTACTTGGGAGGCTGAGACAGGAGGATCACAGGTTCACAGTCAGCCTTGGCTACTTAGTGAGGCCCTTTGCAACTTAGTGAGACCCTGTTTCAAAATAAAGAATAAAAAATAGGGCTGGGGGTGTAGCCTGGAGGTAGACTTCCCCTGGGTTCAATCCTGGTACCGCCAATAATAATAATATCTACTCTGCGTAGTTTTAAGTTAAATGAGATAATGCTCATGAAGTCCTCAGTACCATGTGTTTGGTGCAGAATAAAAGCATAGTAATAAAATGGCTAGCATTGATGAATAATTTGACTATTCTTTTCACTTAGTAGTGGCCAAAGAGCCAAATGCAAAGCCTCGTGTGTGTGACACTGGAGATTGAACTTGGGGCATTGCACATGGTAGACAAGCCCCTGAGCTCCACCCCAGCCCACAAATGTTCTTTTCAAGCATACATGATAGTGTGGAGGATAGAAAGAAAAAGAGCATAATCTTTGAATTATGAAAACTGATAATCAAGTTGGGGGCTCCCAGCTCTCCCAGTCCTCGCCAGCCCGATGCCCTGCTGGAGTCTCACTGGGTTCAGGAGGCCTCGGCTGCTCCTTGGAGCCCAGCGGACTGACAAGTGTATTCAGTTTTCAAGTCCAGTCTGAGGAAAGATAAGGGTCACGCCCAGGTTACCGAGGCCTTGATGTGCAGTTGGCAGACGGGAGAGAGGGTCAAGGGGGCTCCTGCAGGGCGCTGCCCTCCCCCCACACACCAGGGGTTGGACCCCATCTCAGGGCACCAGGGGGGCTGCAGGAGTCTCCTAACCCTGTGCCCAGGAAGAAACAGGTATGCAGGGCAGGAGACAAAGTCCGTCTCTCTTTACCTTCAGTGCTCAGCATGTGGCAGATTCCGGGGACTCTGGTTAAGCTGTAGTGGCCTATTGGTTTGGTACTGGGGATTGAACCCAGGGGCATTCTACCTCCAAACTCTGCCCCCAGCCCTTTTTATTTTTTATTTTGAAATGGGGCCTCGCTAAGTTGCTGAGGATCTCGCCAAGTTGCTGAGGCTGGTCTTGAACCTGCGATCCCAAGTTCTGGGTTTATAGGCATGCACCACCGGCCAGCTCTGAAGTGGCCTTTGAGAAGCATTCAGGACAGCCTGCTGCAAGCGCTGCTGCTCCCAGGTGCTGCTGCGTCTCCATGCGGCTTCTGTATGGGCCACCCTTCACCTGACCACCGTCCTGCTGCCGGCCCACCTGCAAGCCTCCGTGGCCCGAGTGCTGCCTCCCTGGAGCTAAGTGGGTGTGATCCTGATGGGGTCTTGCCCCAACCTGGCTGACCCTTGCCCCAAAGTGCTATTCCTTGGGAACTGCCATTTGGCCTGGGAGGGTGAGGTTGACTCTAGCTGGCCCTAGCCCCGGCTTCCCAGACTGGCTTCAGAGAACACTTCTGCTGCCCTGGCATGTGGTAGCAGGATTTGCTCATGGGATTCAGACCCAGAAAGTGGACTTCCATAGCCCAGGCCTAGAGAACGCCCCGACTGCACCAGCAGCTCCCCCTTCTGCAGAGGTTCCTACCCTCTTGTCCTGACCATGGTGTGTTCACTTTTTCATTGCAGTGATCAAGATACCTGACAAGCACAACTTAGAGGAGGGAAGGTTTTAGAGGTCAGTCCATGGTCAGCCGGCTCCAAGACAGAAATCACACCTGCAAGGCATGGTGGAGGAACACCACTCAACTTAGAGAGTGAGCAGAGGGTGCCAGGAACAGATACAGTCCCCAAGGCCACACCCCCAGTGACCCACTCCCTCCAGCCATGTTTTACCTCCGAACCTGGCTGCATTGCTAACACATGAGGTTTTGGGGGACATTTTAAATTCAAACCATAACGCACGGGACACCCCTGGTTCTGGTCCCAGCTCCACCAACCCCAGGGTGGTGTTTGTGGGCAGGACACTTAACCTCTGTGACCATCGGTTTCCTCATCAATGAAATGATGAGGAACAAACACATCAGGTCCTTACAGAGCTTGGGCAAGGTCACTCATAGGGAAGCTCTTGGTGTGTGGAAAGGGACCACCAAGCTAACGGGGAGGTGATTCTTATTAGACAGCACCATCCTCAGTCCATGGGGTACTCAGTGATGCTTCCCTCTGCAGGCGAACCTTCCTGTGCCAAGGGTCAGTCTCCATGATTCTGACCACGATGGCCTGAAATTTGTGAAAAGCTGGAACAACTGGTCTTTGGGTCGTGACTTTGGGTCTCCAGCTCTCGAGCCTCATTTGTGATGGATGTTCCAGAGATGGCTCCACCGCCCGGCTCACGCTCTGCCACAGTCAATGTGGCTCAGCCTGGCTGGTTCCCTGGATGGTTTCCAGGTGAATCAATGGGACAGTTTCTAAGTCTGTTAAGGAATCTTGGGGTTTTCCCTCTTTCTAGGGTGTGACACATAGAAAGCCTGACACCTTGGACAAGCCCAGTTCCAGCATTGGTGCCCAGGTTGCGCAAGTTGCCGACTGGTGGGGAGTGCAGAGGTCAGGCTGCTGAGGCAGGTGCGTGGGGAAGATGACGCAGGGGCCAGTGTAGGAAGGATGGAGGCTCCTGAAACTGCATCTGGTGGTTCCCACCCAGGGCCTATGTTCCCCAAGGGCCAATTCTCGTTCTTTTGTTATTATTTAGGTTATGGAAGTATCCACCCAGGAGAGAGGCAGGCTTGTCTCCTAATCCACAGTTATTTCCAGGGATGAGACATCTGCTTCCTGTGGTTAAAGAGCTCAGCACCTTGCAGGTGGCACAAGACTCAGGGACGAGGAGGATGATTCACAATAGGTCGGATCAGCCAGCACTCGACTGAGCACTGCCCATTCACTGCGCTCTCCTGGGAGGCTCTCTGCCCCATCTTTGGAGGGCTTCCGTCCCATCCTGAGATTAGAGCATTTTAGGGACAGAAAGGATCTTCAAGGTCTCACAGTCCAGCCCTTCCTTTCAACCCTATTCATGAATAACCTCTCTCTCTCAGTTCTGCTGGGTGGTGGCTCAAGCCCACTTGGTTAAATATTTCCAGTGACAAGGAATCCCTGTCCCATGAAGTAGTTGACATTGTCTTGTAGCAGCTCACACTGGTAGATTTCCTTACTATCACGAAAGGTTCTCCATCAGCCAGGAAGTTTGATTGGTATCTGCACAGCCAGGGGGCTGCATCTACCTGGTGGCCCTACAGATATTTGAACACAAACCCCACATCTGTGACTTCTCCCTTTCCCTCTTTTTGCTGTTAATTGAGGGAGAATTCACATACCCTACAAGCATTCTTTTGCTGGGCGCAGTGGCACATGCCTGTAATCTCAGTACTCGGGAGGCTGAGACAGAAGGATCTAAGGTTCAAGGCCCGTCTCAGTAACTTAGCAAGACCCTTGGAAACTTAGCAAGACTCTGTTTAAAAATTAAAAATTTTAAAAAGGGCTGGGGGTATAGCTCAGAAGTAGAATGCCCCTGAGTTCAATCCCCAGTACCAAAAAAAGTCTTCTTTTATTTATTTATTTTTTTTGCAGTACCAGGGATTGAACTCAGGCATTCTACCTCCAAGCTATACCCCCAGCCTTATTTTTTTCTTTATTTGAAACTGGGTCTCACGAAGTTGCGGAGGGCCTCACTAAATAGCTGAGGCTGGTCGCGAACCCGGATCCTCCTGTCTCAGCCTCCCAAGTACTGGGATTACAAGCGTGCGCCATCACGCCCGGCTCAAAAAGTCTTCTTTCCATGTGTGTAGTTCTGTGGGTTTTAGTATATACAACCATCACTACTAATTCCCAAATATCTTCATCACCCCCAAAAAGAAACTCCACACCCATTAACTCACTCCCCACCCCCCTACTTCTATCCCCTGCCAACCATTGACGTACTTTATGTCTCTATAGATTTTCCCATTCTGGATGTTTTGTACAAATGCACACATACAATATACAGCCTTCTGTGTCTGACTTCTCTTGCTTTGCAAAATATTTGCATGGTTAATCTAAGTTGTAGCAAGTGTCCGTTCTTCATTCTTTTTTTATTGAGGAAAATACTCCATTATATAGACATACCATCGTTTTTAAGTTAATTCGTCAGGTGATGGACATTTGGGTTGTATTTTTGGCTCTTATGAATCATGCTGCTATGGACATTTGTGTACAGGTTTTTACGTGAATGTAAGATTTCCAATTCTCTTGGGTATGTACTTAAGAATGGAATTGCTGAATCACATGGCAACTCTATGTTTAAGTTTTTGAGGTCCTACCAACCTGTTTTCCAAAGTGGCTGTACCATTTTACATCCTCGGCAGCAATGTATAAAGGTTCCGATTTCCCTACATCCTCTCCAATTCTTGTTATTGTCGATCACTTTGATTATAGCCATTCTAGTGGTCCCTCACTGCGGGTATGATTTGCATTTCCCTATTGACTAATAATGTTGAACATCCTTTTGTGTGCTTATTTTCCATTTGCATAACTTCTTTGAGACATGTCTATTGAAATCCTTTATTTATTTATTTATTTTGCAGTACTGGGGATTGAACCCAGGGGCATTCTACCTCCAGTCTACACCCCCAGCCCTAATTCCTTATTCTTTATTTTGAAACAGGGCCTCACTAAGTATCTGAGGCTGGCTGTGAACCTGGATCCTCCAGTCTCAGCCTCCCAAGTACAGGGATTACAAGCATGTGCCACCACACCCGGCTTATTGAAATCCTTTGTCAGAGTTGGGCTCAGTGGCACACATCTGTAATCCCAGTACTTGGGAGGCTGAGAAAGGAGGATCGCAGGTTCGAGGACAGCCTCAGCAATTTAGCAAGACTCTCAGCACCCTAGCAAGACCCTATTTCATAATAAAAAATAAAATAGGTCTGGGGGGGTATAACTCAGAGGTAGACTGCCCCTGGGCTCAATCCCTATTACAAAAAAAAGAAATCTTTTGTCAGTTTTAACTTTATTATTATTCATTTAATTTATTATTTGTTATTTGTTAATTTATTGTTATTGTTAATTTATTGTTATTTGTTTTTTATTGTTAAGTTGTAAGAATACTTTATATATTCTGGATATCAGTTCCTTGTAAAATATAGTATTTACAAATATTTTCTATCATGCAATGGGAGAAAGTCTTTTCACTTTATTGATAGTGTCCTTTGACAAACAAAATTTGGATGAAGTTTATCTATTTTTTTCTTTTGTTTCTTGTGCTTTTGGTGTTATATTTGAGAAGCCATTGCTTAACCCAAGACCATAAAGGTTTACACCTAAGAGTTTTCTTTTAAGAACTTCAGAGTCTTAGCTCTTACATTCAGAAATCTTGGATCCATGCTGAATTATGTTTGTATACGGTGTGAGGTAGGGGTCCAGTCTTTTGCATGTGGGTATCCAGTTGTCTCAGCACCATTTACTGAAGACTATTCTTCACCCCACCCCCACCCACTGACTTATCTTGGAACTCTTGTTGAAAATCAATTGTTTATACACATGGGACCTTATTTCTGGACTCTCAATTCTACTCCATAGATCTATATGTCTATTCTTATGCCAGTATTATACTATCTTGACTATAGTTGCCTTATAATAAGTTTTGAATTTGTAATATGCGGTTCCTTCAACTTTGTTCTTCC
>PVJS01004257.1:28744-56244 GCA_004027185.1 Glis glis
TTTTTTTTTTTTTTTTTTTTTTTTTTTTTTTTTTTTTTTTTTTTTTTTTTTTTTTTTTGCAGTACTGGGGATTAAACCCAGAGGCTTCTACCTCCAAGCTCCACCCCAGCCCTATTTCTTATTCTTTATTTTGAAACGGGGTCTCACTAAGTCGCAAAGGGCCTCACTAAGTAGCTGAGGCTGGCCAAAAACCTGCGATCCTCCTGTCTCAGCCTCCCAAGGGCTGGGATTACAAGTGTGCGCCACCACGCCCGGCTTCAACTTGTCAGTTTCTAAAAAAAAAAGCTTTGATAGAGATTATACTGAATCTGTAGATCAGTTTAAAAAATATCAACATCTTAACAATACTAACTCTTCCAAGCCCATAAGCAGGGGGCGTCTTTCTACTTAATTAGTTCTTCTTTTATTTCTTTCAACAATGCTCTCCCTCTCCCTGTTGCCCCTCCCAGCCTTTTCCTTCCTGCCAAAATAAGTGCACCCCTTTGAGGGTCACATATGGGACATGGACACAAGTCCCAGAGGCTCCCCTTGCTCCTCTGTGTCCCTCACTGTCCATGTCTCCTTTACAGTACAGAGCCAAGTGCCTCCAACACTCTGCTCCGAGTATGGTGTGGCTGGCAGGGAGGAGGACTGCCTCTCTGGGGGTCCCCTGTACCCTAGCACCCCACACTGGCCTCCGCTAACCCAACTGCTCTTGGCTCCAGCATGTTGACACAGTTTCCTTCTCCCAGGGCACTGCAACTCCCTGGAAGGCTGCAGGCAGGCTCGGCAGCCCTGGGCCTCCAGGGCCTATGTCAATGTTTGCAGAACAAGGCAGCTCCCTTGTTCTGGACCTAGACCACTCTCAGTTCCATCTACGAGTGCACTCGGGACTGCTCCAGGACACAGCTGCTCCAGTGGCAGGTCCTGTGGATTCAACTCCCTCTCTCTTTGGAAACTAAACCTTCCAGGCATTAGTAGAGATCCAGTCCAGTCCTCCAGCCCACTTCCAACTGTGCTGACTCAGGACACTGAGCTCTAAGGGCGGGTGTTAAAATGGGGGCATTGTCTGCTTTATGAATACCCGGAGGGTCCGACATGGGGGACTTTAAATGTGATGAATAGTAACAGTGCTCCTCTCTTCTCCTGGGGGCTAAGCTTTCAGTAAATGTACAGGCAACCTGTGGACTTCCAGATGGGCATTATCACAGTGATCATCCTAACTCAGTCACAGGAGACTCGGGAGTCCACCCAGGGCGCTGGTGCTGAGATGCTGTAGCACGGGAGGAGGAAGTAATCCGGTTTCTCAGTGGGGCAGGAACAAGATGGGTCAGAACAGAACCTGGTGAGATAGATCCAGAGCCTGAATCAGATAGATAGATCCAGATCCAGAAGTGTGCTCAGGGAAGAAAGCTGGAGTCCTCTTTACTGCCCACACCCCTCATGCTGGAGGTTCTCCTGGAGGCCAGGAAACCCCTTAGCAGGGAGCAGCGGCTCCGCCCCTCATTCAGTGGTGGCGGTGGTGGGATATAACTTTCTCTTTGTTTTGATGCAGACATGAGGCTGGTCCTTACCTCAACCTTGCAGAGCAGCACGGGCAGCACCACCTTACATGGCCCTGTGTTCTGGGGTGTCTTTCTTCCTTAGAGCAGGCACCACAGAAATCTGATGTTAAACAGCTGGTGATCTTCTGTGTGAATCTGCTCTGCAATGTATATTAAAGACACATGTGGCCAGGCGTGGTGGCGCACGCTTGCAATCCCAGTACTTGGAAGGCTGAGACAGGAGGATCTGGGTTCGTGGCCAGCCTCAGCTATTTAGTGAGGCCCTCTGCAACTTAGTGTGACCCTGTTTCAAAATCAAGAATAAAAAAATAGGGCGGGGGGTGTAGCTCAGAGGTAGAATGCCCCTGGGTTCAATCCCCAGTGCCAAAAAAAAAAAAAAAAAAAAGACACATGTGGCCAAGCTTTAAAACGGAAGTTAGTGAGAGGGGGAAAAAAAGTAAGTCGGGCCCGATGGCACACACCTGTAATCCCAGCAACTCTGGGATGCTGTGGCAGGAAGAATACAAGTTCGAGGCCAGCCTGGGCAATTTAGTGAGATCCTGTCTCTAAAAAATAAAAAGTGTAGCTCAGTGCCCCTGGGTTCAATCCCCAGTATCGCCAAAAAAATAAAGTATCTTTCTACCAAACTACCCCAAAATTAAGACCTAAAGATAGAGATATGGTGGGGGTTCTCCAATTAAAAGGCGCCAGGGAGAATTAACCAATAGCCCCGCCTCCATGTTCAGAATCATCTTAGCATCTCAGGGAACCAAGGAACAGACAGCCAAGGACACAGAGACCCAGACAAGAAATAAGCTGAGGAAGCCACCTCTGCAGGGAGAGGGAAGCAAGTTACTCTTATGAAGTCCTGAAAGGAACATCAGTTCTGCCATGAAACAAGGAACAGATGGTCTAGAAAAAAAACTTCGAGGAAACAAAGGGCGGCTGTTGAGAATTAGCAATCTAATTGCAGAACTGAAATGTTCAACAGAAGGACTGGAACCGGAAGATGAAGAACTCTCTCTGAAAGTAGAGCTAAGCGGTAACGTGAAGGACGGCAGAGGAGGGAAAGACAGAGCCCTCTTCCCCAAAAAAGAACATTCCAGAAAGAAGAGAAAATAAGCAATGAAATCATTCAAGAAAATTCTCACACCACAGGGCACGAGTATCCAGAATGAAAGGGCTTCCAGCAGCGGCATTCTGTCCAGAGCTCCTCCCGTGGGCCCCTTTGTCTAACTGAAGTGGGGTCCTGGGGGTGAGCCAGCCTGGGTGCCAGAGCACGGGAGGGGGGGTTCTGCTTCCTGGGGAGCTGGAGGGAGGAACTGGCCCTGACAGGGAGTACAAGGATAGATGGGCCTGAGGGACTGCAGTAGAGAGGGGCTTTCCAGGGCTGCCTCAGGCGGGATCTGTTTTGGGTGGGAGAAAGCACTTTCGATGCATTTTGGCTAAAAGAACAGGTGATTCCTTGACCTTTCAAAGCCCTCCACCTGCTGGCACACCCGCTGTGTTTCCAGGCTGAGCAATGCATTCTATTTACTCTGCGGCTGGGTGTGAAGAGACAAAGGCTGCCGGCCTGCATCGAGGGAGAAGCCTGGGATAGTGGCTGATCCCTGAGTCACCCCTAGAAAGGGAGAGGCTTTCCACTGGGGTGTGGAGGAAAGCTCCGTGATGTCACAGAAGCACGGTGAGCTGTCCTTGATGCGATTGCCACTCGCAGTGACTAATATTGTTTGACCTACTCAGATGAATCCAATTAAATAACAATTGTTTTTGCGATCAGGTTTTTCCAAGGACGGCAGAGCTCTGAGAGGTGAGCAAGAGCCCTTGGGGTGGTGCAGCAGGGGGTTTCTCAAGTAGCCCCACCTGCACTTGATGCTTGAGCTGTTGGGCCACGCAACCAAGTGTATGAAAAAGCCTGGCATGCGTTGCTCTATTTTGAGTGAGGAGTTTGAGGCTCAGAGAGGTCCAGTGGCTTGCCCAAGGTCACACAGTAGGAAAAGGACAGAGGTCCGCTGGGCTGGCTTCCACAGATGCAGACTTAACTACCACTGGCTGGGTTTCAGAGAACTTCCGGTTGAGGGGCACTGTCCTGGGTTGGAGTAACAGCACAGTGGATTTAATAAAATGCCACCACGCTGGTCCCCATAACAGGCCCCGCTGGGTGGCAGCAATGTTGGGTACTGGCGCCTGTGTGTGCGAAGCCAGGGAGGCTCAGTATTGAGGATGCCAGCCATTGTTGGCTTCTAGAAGGAGACATGATGTTCACCATCGACATTTCAAACTGTTAACTAGTTTTCCTCCTGATTATAATAACGTAACAAATTTATTATCAAAACTTTTGAAAAAATAGAGAACTATTAGGAATAATATGAAAATCTCCCATATCTCTATTTACTATTGTGCATTTTCTTTCTGAGGTTTGTTTTGTTTTGTTTTAATGTATAGGTGAGTGTTTCTTTTTCCAAGGACTAGGTTCATGCTATATTTGGTTTTGCATACTGAGTTTGGGGGGTTTCTCTAACTTATTTCGTGATTCTCTTCTCATGATATTAGTCTTTGAAAATGTGGTATTTTAAGTGACTACAGTATTCTATCATATGCAAACAATTTTCCTTGGTTTTTATCTTGGAAAAGCCATAGAAGCTGGGCTCACGCTTGTAATCTCAGTACTTGGGAGGCTGAGACAGGAGGATCACAGGTTCGTGGCCAGCCTCAGCTACTTAGTGAGGCCCTCCGCAACTTAGTGAGACCCTGTTTCAAAATAAAGAATAAAAAATAGGGCTGGGGGTGTAGCTTGGAGGTAGAATGCCCCTGGGTTTAATCCCCAGTACTGGAAAAAAGGAAGGAAGGAAGGAAGGAAGGAAGGAAGGAAGGAAGGAGAGAGAGAAAGGCCATAGAAATGAGCCAGGCATGGTGGTACATGGCTGTAATCCCACTGCTGGGGAGGCTGAGATAAAAGGATTGCAGATTAGAGGCCAGACTCAGCAATTTAGCTAGACTCTCAGCAACTTAGTGAGACCCTGTTTCAAAATTAAAAGGGCTAGGGGTATAGCTCTGTAGTAAAGCCCCCAGGTTCAATGCCCAGTACAAAAAAAAAAAAAGAAAGAAAGAAAGAAAGAAATGAATTAAAGTCAGAAAGAGTGAAGAGCAAATTATGTGCATGAGTACATTTCCAATTATAAAACTCTCTTCTTGAAAAACAAAACAACTAAGGAAAAAAATTACACACATACATATGCACACACCCCAATTGAGTCTAAAATGTTTTCAACAATAAATTTAGCATCCCTTCCTATTACACTCAGAACAATAGATTACAGAAACTATTTAGAAATAAAGACCAACAGACAATATTGTTTTAATTGGTGGTTCTCCAAAACCAGGTTCATTTAAAACAGGAACTAAACAAGGGTGATGATATCACCATTGTTATTGTTATTGAATATTGTCTTGGCAGTTCTAGCAAATCCAATAAGAAAATCATAAAATACCCTTGAACCTTGGAAAACAAGAAATAAATATGTCTATTTTTGTTGATTATATGACTATACACTTAGAAAACCCAATTGACTAGGGTTTTTTTCTAGTGGACTGTAAGAGGTTTGCTTAGGGAAGTAGGAGTACAATTTAAGGGAAGGCTATAATAAAGGGGGACATTTCAGAGAAAGGTTCTAGAATGGCCTGTTTCTGGAAGTGGAAAATGACCCCCAAGTGATTAGTAAAAGTGACTAGAATTAGTGACACTACTAGATTCAAGATAATTATACAAATAGAATAATAATTATATGAATAGAATAGCATCTCTCTATTCTAGCCATAAGTAAGTAAAATGGAAAGAAAATTTATTTACAATAGCAACATTTAGGAATTTATTTAAGAATATGATGTAATAAGAAAAAAAAAGTCCCACCAAAACAAAATCTAATTCAGTGGCATAAAGTTAGACCTGAATAAGGGAAAGTCATGTTCTAGTCTTGGGTGGGAACACACACATTTTATTAAAGTTACCCCTCCTAGAATTAATGTATAAATTTAATGCAATTTCAAATAGAACCTTGACAGAGGCAGAGAATTGGATTAAAATAATTCTCAGGCAGCCAGGCATGGTGGCGCACGCTTGTAATCCCAGTACTTGGGAGGCTGAGACAGGAGGATCCGGGTTTGTGGCCAGCCTCAGCTACTTAGGGAGGCCCTCCGCAACTTAGTGAGACTCTGTTTCAAAATAAAGAATAAAAAATAGGACTGGGGGTGTAGCTCAGAGGTAGAATGCCCCTGGGTTCAATCCCCAGTACCGGGAAAAAAATTTTTTTTACGGGCTTATTTGGTAAAAATAATTCCTAAGAATAACAACTTTCTGAAAAAAGAATAGTTGGGGAAATTTGCATTTGCGGATGAGAACATATCAGGAAGTCATCCTATCCAAATAAATGTGTTGGCTCAGGAATAGAAAACTAGATAGAGAACCAATTAGAAAGCAGGCCTTGATCCCAAGTATGCTTAAAAGGCTACTACACGAAAGTCTTTTATTAACGGGGAAAGGGATTAGTTGGACCTCAACCTGATAATTTATACAATGACCAATTCCAAATAAAGACTTAAATATTAACAGCATAATGATAAAATTTTTATTGATAATGATAAAAATCTCACAATAACGATTTTTTTCCCCACTAGATACAGTGGCACATGCCTATAATCTCAGGATTTGGGAAGCTGAGACAGGAGGATCACAGACTCAAGGTCAGCTTCGTTATGTCCTCAGCCAACAGAGATATCCACTGTTTATCACTTTTTCTTTGGTATCTTTCCATGGAAAATTCATGAATATATAAACATATACAATCGTATTTGTATAAATAGTGTTTTTTATAAACACCCACATAGTGGTACACTGTACATACTTTCTGTACCTTGCTGTTTTTCACTTAGAAATATAAAATATATATTAGTACATAATTTTTAGAAAGTTTTTTTTTCTTTCTTTTTTAGGGGATGACAACAATTTAGTAGTAGGGGAAACGCTTTACCCAAGAATGGAAACTCAGAAGCAATTTATTTATTTATTTATTTATGTATTTATTTATTTATGCGGTACTGGGGATTGAACCCAGGGGCATTCTACCTCCAAGCTACACCCCCCGGCCCTATTTTTTGGTTTTTATTTTGAAACAGGGTCTCACTAAGTTGCGGAGGGCCTCACTAAGTAGCTGAGGCTGGCCGCGAACCCGGATCCTCCGGTCTCAGCCTCCCAAGTACTGGGATTACAAGCGTGCGCCACCGCGCCCAGCTCTGATAAATGTTTTCAGATGACATTACCTATTGAGGCTAACCTGAGTGGGGTCAGAGGCCCCAGAACTACTAAATCACAACCATTCCTATTGAAAATTCAAATACCAACTTTAATCAAGAGGTGGCGAAACCCTGTAGAAAGGCGCATGTGCGGTGATTACTATTGGCTCCGAATCCCTCGTTCCTATGACAGATATTTGTTTGTACTGCTTGGAGGGGGAGAGGAGCTCCATTTCTCTGTTCGTAAATGTTTTAGTTGTCATTTAAAGTGAAACTCACAGGAGAATGTTTCCCAGGCGCCATGGATGACCTTGACGTAGTAGCACCTAGGGTTGCTTTTCTCTTGCGGTGGGAGCACCCGTACTTTCGTTGGATAAACATCGTCCTCTCCCCTCTCTGTGCTCACACCTCTTCTTCATTTTTCCACCATTACCAAGCTGGAAGGTCAGGCGGGGGTCAACAGTCACCAGGAGAAAGGAGGGCCAAGCGCTCCCCAGCGCCGGGTACAGGAGGACACAGGCACACGCATTATGGTTTTTGGTGGGGTTGATGTGTGGGGCACACACCCAGACACTGCTGTGCAGACTTGTTCCCATAAAATGAGTCTTTCATGATGGGAAGGGAAGATTAATTTATTTGATTGGATGCCTGTCAGCATTGTTCTACAGGGGGAAAATTCCAGAACTGTACCAGCACACGTAGCCATCACAAAGCAACAGCTGAAAGGCGCTCTGGTGTCTGCCTCAGCCTTTCTTCACCATCCCTGCCTGTTACCCTGGTGCCTGCCTGCACGGGTTTCATTCATTCATTCATTCATTCATTCATTTGATACATATGGAATATCTCCTGTGTGATGGGGATGTACAAAGAGCTCAGGGTGCCACCTGAAGGAGCTCACAGTGAGGGTCAGAGAATGGAGTATGGAAAGCCAACAGAGGACAATGCTCACAGCCCCACAGCTCAGACGACAGAGAGGACACCCGGGTCAGCCTTGGGAGAGGGACGCTTCCTGGGAGAGCTGACACCACCATCAAGTCCGGAAGGATGAACAGATCTCACTGCGAAAGAAGCAGGGTGTGCAAATGTTCAGAAGACGGAAGAGTCGCCTGTAATCCCAGCAACATGGGAGGCTGAGGCGGGAGTGTCGCAAGTTCAAGGCCGGTCTGGGAAACTTAGGAGACCCTGTCCCAAAATAATAAAGGCAGTCGGGCGTGGTTGGCATATACCTGTAATCTCAGTACTTGGGAGGCTAAGATAGGAGGATTGCAGGTTGAAAACCAGTCTTAGCAACTTAGCGGGACCCTGTCTCAAAATTAAAAAAAAAAAAATTTTAAAATAGGGGTGGGGATGTAGCTGGGAGGTAGAATGCCTCTGAATTCAATCCCTAGCACCACAAAAAATAAAAAAGGCTGGGGAATGTGACTTGGTGGTAAAGGGCCTCTGGATTCAATCCCCAGTACCAAAAGGAGGAGGAGGGGAGGAGGAGGAGGAGGAGGAGGAGAAGGAGAAGGAGGAAGAGGAAGAGAGCAACAGCAGGTTTAGGGACCCTGCAGTGGTGGACATATCTAAAACACAAAGGGTGGGCCTGGCCCATCCCCCACCGCTGGCCATGTGCCACCATAATTGTTTATTGAGTTGTGTGTTCCACTCACTAGACTGTCAACCCCTGTGGGGCAAAGATGGCCTCTTCTTCATCTGTGGCACCCCCAGCTCCTGGAAATGCAGGGGCTGTCACTCAAACGATGCCTGTCACTCAAACAATGCCTGTCACACTGCTGGCCTTGCCATGGCGCCATCTTGTCCTGAACCCAAGAGGCCTCGCCATCCTTTCTCCTTTGGTGAAGCCTGAGACTGGGATTCTGTCTCGGAGTGCCTGCTGCGTCCCAGGTGTGGCTTCCCTTCGAACCCCAAGATCCTTCTTAGTGCTGTACCAGGTCACAGAAACAGTGGACCCAGCACAGCCCTTCTGAAAATGTTGAAAATGCAGCCTTTTAACCCTGACTCTGAAATGCCAACACCGTCTCCAAAACCAGGATGTGCTTCTCCTTTTTTGGTCCATAAATTAATGTCAAAGTAAGACATATGGGTGAACATCATACCCTTTGCAAAAAAAAAAAAAAAAATTCTTTGATCAAAGAAGAATGTTTGGTAAACTTGCCAGAGTTAAACTAATTGGTTTGGAAGCAGATATAATCTCCCTAAGATGCTCGGCTGCTAAATTAGTATTGGTCAAGATGTTTGAAGTTCAGAGGAGAAGGCCATTTGAATAATTGGCACCACGTGGGGTTCCCAGTGCTGTCTCCCAACATCCAACCCGCCTGGAGAGATGAAAGAGACACTTGCCCTATAACTGGTCTGGCTCCACTACCAATGGAGACGCTCTGGAAACTTCAAGAACAGGTGGCTCATGACCTTCCTGTGGAAAGTAAGTGTGCAGAGGGAACCTGTTCACGGGGCAGTAACTCGCCGAAAAAGAAATGGGTTTGGAGGGGAGGCCTCCTCCAGGGCCCGGCTCTAGCGGGCTTCTTAGCCTCAGCCCTGATCATTTCTGGGGTGTGATCATTCCTATGCACTAGGAGTTGAGTGGCAGCACCCCCAGCCTCTACCCACTAGATGCCAGGGGCACCCCAACACACCATTGTGATGTCCAAAAATATCTTTGGACATTGCCCACTGTTCACTGGAAGGCCAAAATGGCCCCCCGTTGAGAACTACTAAGCTAGGCCAGCAGCATCTCTCTTTTGGCTCTAAACAAAATTTGGTACCTGTCCTTTGTCAAAGAATGTCTCCTCCTCTAGGTAGTTGTTGTGTTCCTCCTGCCTGGTGGTGTCAAAATGGAGACTTAAATGACAATTCTTGCTGGGCATGGTGGCACACGTTTGTAATCTCAGTACTTGGGAGGCTGAGACCGGAGGATCTGGGTTCGCGGCCAGCCTCAGCTACTTAATGAGGCCCTCCGCAACTTAGTGAGACCCTGTTTCAAATAAAGAATAAAAAATAGGGCGGGGGGTATAGCTCGGAGGTAGAACGCCCCTGGGTTCAATCCCCAGTTCCAAAAAAAAAAAAAAAAAAAAAAAAAAGACAATTCTTAGTGACTGACTTGCAGTATTTTAGCCTATTCCAGAGCTGTGTCTCCTGGCTTTGACTCCTGGCTCTGCCGCTCATGTGACCTCAAGCAAGCCATTTCATCTCCCAGAGCCTCAGGGAGGAAGTATGGAGAATGCCCATCCCATCTGGATGGTGGAGAGTCAATGAGACACAGCCATAGCTGAGGATACTGTGTCTGCCCTTCTCTTCGGGGCCAGCACTGGGGCCATTCCCAGGCAGGAGAATCCAACCTTCTCGAAGTATTTTTGCTATTGGTAGAACTCATTCAAACTTGTCTCCTACACTTAGCAGCTAGAAAGTGCTGCCTTCCTCTATTCCACCATTTTTAATCTCCCCTCTCATACACTTAGAAAGTGCCAGAAGGCCATTCTCTCTGTGACAGGTGCCCTGGGCCCAGGGGACATGTCTGGGCCTTGGGGCCAGTCAGGCCAGGCCCCTCTCTGGTCCCACCATTTCCCAGAGGGTCCAGGGCTGCTCACTCAGTGTCTTCCTCCCCCGAATCCCCACCTTACAAGGTCAGGATGCGGTAGGTTCACAACGTTGTCAATGATTAACTTAGTCAATATGGCAAGCCCAAAGTCCAGAAGTCAGGGGCAGAACACGAGGCAGTTCTCCTGCAGGGAGGTCTGTGGATGGCATCGAGCAGGAGCACCTCAGCGGTGAGGGTGAACCAAGGCTAGGTGAAGTAAGCTCACAGACCACCAGCCTGTGACCCTCAGTGCCCAGAACCGTGATGCATCAGGACAGAAGGGACAGACGATGACCTCCTCCTCTAGGAGTTCTAGACATGGGGTTGCTCTCACACAAGAAATTTGGGTTGTTTTTCCAACCCAAACCCCGCGCAGCCCTGGAACCGTGCGTGAGCTGGCGCTGGTGGAGGTGAAGTGTTAGGGGGAATGGGGGGCTCAGCGGGATTCCTCTGGGGTCTGGTCTCCTCTCAGGGACCTTGCAGCTCAGAGACATGTGGCTACCAAAGCAGGCATCTCCTCCTCAGCCTTAGCCTGGTGTTGAGTTTGCTTCTCCTCTCTCTGCCGGTCACCTTGCTTCTCCACCATGTCTACGTTCATCCTACTCCATATGGCTACACACACACAGCGTCATATCAGAGGAGCAGCGTCCACCCTGGCTCTGTGTGTGAGTCGCCACAGAGCGCAGTCTACAACTCTTCTTAGGATGTCTGAGTTACATGTTTGTAGTGTCAAAATACTGTATTTATTTATTTATTTTGATATTGGGGATTGAACCCGGGGGCATTCTACCTCTGAGCTATTCTCCCCGAATAGCCCTTTTTTTAAAATTTTTATTTTGAAAAGGGTCTATGCTGCTGAGGCTGGCTTCGAACCTGTGATCTTCCTACCTCTGCCACCCAAGTACTGGGATTACAGGCGTGCACCACTGTGCCTGGCTAAAGTACTGTTTTTTTTTTTTTTTTTTTTGCAGTAGTGGGGATGGAAACCAGGGGCATTCTACCTCCAAGCTATACCCCCGGTCCTATTTTTTTATTCTTTATTTTGAAACAGGGTCTCACGAAGTTGCGGAGGGCCTCACTAAATAGCTGAGGCTGGCGGGAACCTGCAATCCTCCTGTCTCAGCCTCCCAAGTACTGAGATTACAGGAGTGCGCCACCATGCCCGGCTAAAGTACTGTGTTTTAAACTCAGTGGAAACCAACTTATATTTATATTGCCAACTTGATGTACAAACATTTATTTAATCAATGTGCTTTTATTTTCTTATGAATCACCTTGTTCTTTTCTATTTGCCTTTGTTTTTTTTAATTATGTAAAATATGTGCACAGTTCCAAAATGTCACAGTAAAATCAGGCACATTCAGAGAGGACTGACGTCCACGCCTGGGTCCCCACCCCTCATCCTTCCCTCCTGTGGGCAATCTCCTTAACATTAATGTTTGCTTTTCCCTTGCGTTGTTCCTTGTGAAAGATAAGCAAATAGACCTTCTGACTATATGCAGATAGAGCCTGGTGCGGTAGTGCACACCTGTAATCCCAGTACTTGGGAGGCTGAGACAGGAGGACCTCAGATTTCAAGGCCAGCCTCAGCCACTTAGCAAGGTCCCTCAGCAAATTAGTGAGACCCTATTTCAAAAATAAAAAATAAGCCAGGCGTGGTGGCACACACTTGTAATCCCAGTACTTGGGAGGCTGAGACCGGAGGATCACAGTTTCGCAGCCAGCCTCAGCTACTTAGTGAGGCCCTCCGCAACTTAGTGAGACCCTGTTTCAAAATAAAGAATAAAAAATAGGGCTGGGGCGCAGCTCAGAAGTGCTCTGGGTTTAACTTCCACTACTAAAAAAATGAATATATATGTGTGTATATATATTATATATGCAAATATATGCATTATATATGTATTCTATTTATTAAAAGTTACATACCTTATATGCACTGTGCTTCTTTCACTTAATGTATCTTGGAGGTCTCCTCCATAGTAGAATGTGGAGATTTTCCTCATTTATGAAACCAAGCACCTGCATCCCTTCCTCTGAGACAGCTGAGAGCACTGGATCCTGAGTCTTGTCTTGTCCACTGCACACAGCACTTGTGAGGTCTGGGAGGCCACAGGCCAGCTCAGGCCACTTGCTACTGTGCTCAGACGGACCACGCCTCCAGGCCACTGAGGAGGTGCCTGCAGGGCTGCCTCGGGCCACACCTGTGTGACCCTCTCCCCCAGCCGGGCAGAGGACCTCAGGCCAGCCCCAGGCTCTGAGAATGGGAGCTAGAAATGGCCAAAGCAACCCTACCAGCGACAGTCCCCTAATGGCAAGCATCCTGAGGTCAGGTGCACAGATATGATGCCCCCCCCAGCCTCCCACCCAGATAGCAGTCAAATCCCCAGGCCCTACTTTTAGGGGCTGGAGGCAGGGGCTCTTCCCCAGAGGACTGCAGAGTATGTGAATTTGGGGTGGGGAGGACTAGCAAGGAGCCAGAGACCACCACCATCTTGCCTAGGTGTGGCCTTAGGTCAGCCCAGAGTCCTCCTCTGTGAGCCAGACCTCCTCGCAGGGCTGGGGAGACCGTGTGGGAAGTGGACCACAGAGCTTCCCGACACACAGTGGGGCTCTATAAGTGCAGCCACTGTTTAATCCATCAAAGGCCAGTGTGTGCCATGAAGCGCTCGTGGGTGTCAGAAGAGAGTGAGGTTACCTCCCGGACAGGCTTCCTGGCCCCTGCTCAGGGCCTCCCTCGCTCAGGGCTGGGCGCTGCCGGGGGAATGAGCTGGGAGCCTCCAGAGAGAGAGGCAAAAGGTAACAGGTCTCTCCCAGTGACTGGGGCCTCGACTGCCCCAGACACTTCCTCTGGAAGCAGGCCCAGAAGCGAGGATGGCCGAGGCCATGCTCGGGGCCTCCAGGCGTCCCTTCCTCCCTCTGCCCTGCAGTCATTCCCTGTCCCTCGCGCCTCCCACAAGCCTCCCCAGCCAGAATCCCTCCTCCTGGCATCGCTGTGCCTCTCCACACCCTGATACTCCTGGTGAGACACCCAGACTGCGGGAGGCTTCGAAATCTGAGTCAGGGGCAAACGCAGAAAGGGAACCTTGGCCTTCCCCTTCCAGGGAGCCATTGCGGGAAAGCCCAGTCACTCTAAGTCTCCAGTTTTCTCCTCTGTAAAATCTGACCCTCTCAAAAGTCCCTTCAGTGCTGAGATTCAGCTATTGCAGCTCCTTTCAAGGATTGAGCTAAACGGATTTCCTTCCTCTAGCACATCTGCATTGGCCCTTCCTTGGGGCCTGTCCCTGCAGACAGTGTGGACATGGGCCACGGTGCCCATCCTGGGCACCTGGGTTTGGTGAGGGTCATGTCCCCACCAGCCTGGTCTCCAGGCTGCTCATCCCTCCCTGGCTCCTAGTCACCTGCCCAGGTATACTGGCACTCCTGAGCAATAGCAGAGCACCTTGGGCTCCTATCACCAGCATTCTGAAACTCGTGCTTTCTAGCCAGGCATGGTGGTGCACGCTTGTAATCCCACTACTTGGGAGGCTGAGACAGGAGGATCACAGGTTTGAGGCCAGCCTCAGCAACTAAATGAGGCCCTCTGAAACTTAGTGAGACCCTGTTTCAAAATAAAAAATACAGTAGGGCTGGGGGTGTAGCTCAGAGGTAGAATGCCCCTGGGTTCAACCTCTAGCACCACACACACACACACACACACACAAAAAAAAAATCCAAAAAACCAAAAACACTCATGCTTTCTGCTGCTCAAATCCCCACCAGAGGGTTGCCCATGCACTCTGAATACCAAGGGAACAATTTCATCTTTGTGTTCGATCATGTTACAGATTCATTCTCATTCTCTCTCCCCCCCACTACCAGGGTTTGAACCCAGGAGCACTCTACTTCTAAGCAACACCACCAGACACCTTTAAATTATTTATTTATTTATATTTTATATTTGGGGGGGCACTGGGGATTGAACCCAGGGGCATTCTATATCTGAGCTACATCCTCAGCCCTATTTATTTATGTATGTATTTATTTATTCTTAATTTTGAAACAGGGTCTGCTAAGTTGCTGAGGCTGGTCTGGGTCCTGCAATCCTCCTGTCTCAGCCCCTACAAGTCCTGGGATCACAGGCACATGCCACCTCACGCGGCTTCTATTTTTTTTTTTTTTCATGCAAAGGAAAGTGAATGGGCAGTTATTTTCTGAGAATTGAAGGTAAAATCAAGACACTGACATTTGGCCTCACAATCCTTCACGGAGCATCAATGAAACCAGATGAAAACGCACACAGCGAGGGCCGGTCCACGTCGCGACATGCAGGTCTCCCAGGGCAGCTGGTCGCGCTCTGACCCATTGAGTCCTCATGGCTCCCTGTGGTGGGTCCCTATTTTCCAGGTAAGAAAATACCCAGAAAAAATGGCAGTACTACTGAGATCACAGATAGAAAGTGGCAAAGCTGGGATTTGAACCCAAGTCTGCAACATGGAGAAAGGTCGCTAGAAATTGCCGGCTCCTCACCCTTTTGAGGCCGGAGGAGATGGCTCGGGTGTCTGCCTCCAAGGCCAACTCCCTGAGGATCCTGCTTTCAGGTTTGCTTCCAGGTGTCCCCGACTCCCTGTCTGTCACATGTACGCAGACACGCACAGAGCAGGCACCCCTCCCCAGACACACAGGACCCTCCAATGAGCAAGACAAGTATCCCCTTTATTCCCTGTTACTGCCCATTCATTTCATGTTATAATTTTCAGGTCTAAATGTATTTTTTTAATTTGTCAGCTAAGTTGTGAAATTATGACTATTCTGGTCACTTTGTATGCTTCTGTTTCTCTGTGAATCAAATACACAAAAGAATAATACAAATCACTCCCCCCATATCAGAAGCATTATATGCATAGTTATAGTGTTCACCCCAAATCCCACAGCTAAGGGGGAATCTGTTGGGTCTCCTTCAACGCCAAGGCCACGGTCATCTCACTCTGCCTCTCTCTCTCCCGTTCGAGAACCATCCTGAAGGCCCGGGTTTATTCTGCTATTCCCCTCCCAGGGCTCCCCAGCCTGGGCCTTAATTAAACATGTGTGAAAGCTTCCAGTAGAGATGAAAGGGACCGGCAATACCAAACTTTTCTATATATAGGGCTTCTCATCTTTAAAGCTCCATCTATCTATTTATCATCTATTAACTGTTTTTTTTTTAATGAATGTAATTGACTCTCAGCACAGTTCAGAGGCAGGTGCAGACCGTCTTTCCTTTTTTTCTTATGAAGAAAGAAGCCTAGAAGCCGAATGTGGTGTCACATGCCTGTAATCCCAGTACTTGGGAGGCCGAGACAGGAGGATCGCAGGTTCGAAGCCAGCCTCAGCAACTTAGCAAGATGCTCAGCAACCTAGCAAGACCCTGTTTCAAAACAAAAATAAAGAAAAGGGCTGGGGGTATAGCTCAGAGGCAGAATGCCCCTGGGTTCAATTCCCAGTACCACAGAAAATGAAAGAAGGAAGGAAGGAAGGGAGGGAGGAAGGGAGGGAGGGAGGGAGGGAGGGAGGGAGGAGAAGGGGGATGAGGGGGTGGATGGTTTTCTTGGGAAGACGGACATTTGAACAGGATCTTGAATGCAGAGGGTAGCAATTCATTTTTCCTTCAAGCATCCTACTCCAAGCCTACTGCTCAGTTACTCCTTCTAGTTACTTATCAAATCTGCTTAAAGACACCTGCCCAGGGGAATGGGAATGTCACAAGCCCTCCTCAGAATGTGGAGACTCCTGAGTTGGAGGACCAGCCTCCTCTCCTCTCTGTGGGACTGGGGACCATATGCTCCTCCCAGGTCATCATGGGATCCCAGCAGGTAACTCATGGAGAATCCCTAACCCAGGCCGACACACAGAGACACCTCTTATTATTTGCTGACCTATGACTGAAATCTCTAATTATCGTGCTGCATTGATTATTGGTAGGGAGGAAACATGTTATAATTTTTAAAAATTATATAAATTATCTTCTAGACTTTTTAAAAAAACTTTCTATGACTATATCTGCCTTTGCTTCTGCTTGTATAGAAATTAAATTTTTGCCTTTTCCTGCAAAATTATCTTTTATAGCCTGCTGGATTATGATAATAATACTTTGTACTTTTGCAGGCCCTTTTATCCGGGAATCTCAAAGCACTTCATAAACTTTAATTAATTCTTGCAACAAGCCCCGTGAGGTAGGTAAGTATTATTATCCCCATTTTACAGATAAGGCGAGTGAGACATTGAGAAGTTAAGTAATTTGCCGAAGGCCCCAAAGCAGTTAGTAGCTAAGTCTGAACAAGACCGCAGAACGCCCGTCTCAGGCCTGGCTGTGCCCACTGGGGTGTCCTGCTGGTCTCCCCCGGCCCCGGGGCACGATTGATGGGGAGCCCTCAATCAATTGCAGCGCCCGTGTTAAGTACATGTTGTACGGCTCACAGGCGTTATGGGGAATTATTTAGGCTGACTCAGAGATTTCGCCCCTGGGTGCTGGACTATCTTCAGGTGAACTGAGCAAAACCTGCAAACCCACTTCTCAGACCCGAATGCTCCTGCTCCGCAGCCGTGTCCCCAGCAAACTCTCTTTTCCCTCTTATTTGGATTCCACCAAGCATGCGCGGTGTGCCGAGCAGAGTGCTATGGCTTGGGGAGCCTGTGGCATCTCCTCAAAAGAAATTCTATGGCAACTCTCTAAGTGACCATTGTTATCTCCACGTTACAATGAGGGAAACTGAGGCTTGGAAAGTGAAGCGGCAGAGCCAAGGTCACAGTAGAACCGGGATCAAAACCAAGTTCTGGCTCAAAGATAAGTGCTCCTCCCACCCAACCGGCCGCCAACACCTGCACCCCTGTTGTGGTGTTGAAATCACCCTCCGGTGCATTTCTAAAGGACACTGGTAGGAGAGAAAAGAGCTTTTAATGTTATTGTGAGCTGCTAGCTTCTTGCTGCTGGATGTGTGGATCCCTCGGGTCCTCTCCTAGGAGGTCTGGTGTGCATGTTTCAGGAAGGGACACGGTTCCTCCAGAGACTCCTTGCAGGGTGCCCAGCCGATGGCTCACCTTGTCTGCCGTCTGTCCCCGCCTCCTCGCTCGGTGGCCGCTCCCCACCGCAGCCAATCTCCTTCCCTTGGACTTGAGACCCTGGCGCGGTGCGGGTCAATGCACTTTCTTCCATCATAGCTGTTGAAGTCCAACGAGCCTGGATTTGAATTCTGGTTCTGTGCTTGTGGTGAGTTTGGGCAAGTCCCAGCTGCTCCCTGCCTCAGTTTCCTCATCAGGGAAAGGAGCTGTCACAAGATCAAATGAGTGGGTGCACAGGCACGCCCACAGCACAGAGCTGGCCGGTGGCCCGCTCTCCCTCCCTCATCAGCTGCCCCTGTTCCACCCTAACAGAGCTGAGTCCGACCAGCGCCATTCGATTCTTGTCATTGTCGCCTTTTGCCCAAATCCTGGCTCAGACCCTCTGAGGCTCTACCATACCTCACTCGGGTCATTAAACACCCAAGAGAAGCCCGGCATGGTGGCGCACGCTTGTAATCCAATCCCAGTACTTGGGAGGCTGAGATGGGAGGATTGCAGGTTCGCGGCCAGCCTCAGCTACTTAGTGAGGCCCTCTGCAACTTAGTGAGACCCTGTTTCAAAATAAAGAATGAAAAATAGGGCTGGGGGTATAGCTCAGAGGTAGAATGCCCCTGGGTTCAATCCCCGGTACCACAAAAAACAAAAAACAAAAAACAAGAGTGGTCCCAATAGCTGGTATGCAGTCCTATGTGACAGCTTGCAGGGCCAGATGATTGGCAGGTCACCCACTGCCGGATGTCACACTTGTCTCCCTCAGATCCTGCGACTCGGCCCCCTTCCTGCTAAAGCAGAGTGTTGTCCTGAACATGCTCCAGCCAGAGCTCCTGGGATTCTACCCTGCACCTGGCAGCGTGGGAATTACAAGCCCAGCCTTGGGAACCCATTGGGTGAGGGACAGGCACTCGAAGCCCATCACTGGACCTGAACGATCAGCTTCTCTCAGGCATGGCAAATCTGCGACAAACAACAGATTTTTGAGTTGACTTATTTCTTTAAAGATGGTTGCACAACATGAATGCTTCAGCGAGCTCCGCAGCCCAGCCCGCCAGCCACCTGCAAGCTCACCTTCCCTCTCCCGCCGCCTTTCAGACTCCAGTTCTCATTTACTGTAGAAACCCAGGGCACACTCGGGGTTGGGGTTACCTGGCATTAAAGTTCCTCCCCAGAAGGAGAAAGCACGTGCAGTTGCCACTTCTGCCATGACAGGGTGTGCGCCCCCAGTTCGGGGAACAGTGGCTGGCTGCAAACTTGGATTTATGCACGCATGCACGCACAGGTGTAGCCTCCAGCTCCCTGACCGCACCCATCCACTGTCCCCTGGGCCTCACCAGCTGGGTTGGCCTCAGCCAGTCACTTGGGTCCCGACCAGCTGGAGTTCTGGGCCTGGCCTTGGCCACCCCCGCCCAGATCTATCCCTGGGAGCCTGTCCTTCCCTACTCCCGGGGCTGTCTTGAAGCATGCCTTTCTTGTTTAAACAGAGTGTGTGTGCACACGCGCATGTGTGTCCACGCAGGTGCCCCGGAATCAGGG
Source organism: Glis glis (assembly GCA_004027185.1). Classification (NCBI taxonomy): domain Eukaryota; kingdom Metazoa; phylum Chordata; class Mammalia; order Rodentia; family Gliridae; genus Glis; species Glis glis. The sequence goes on from PVJS01004257.1 coordinate 47,738, forward strand.
GGAGAAAACCCGGATCTGCCACAGTGATTGTTCCAGGTTGATGGTTTTATGTGTGCACGCATGTGCGTGCTTGTATGATCAAATACATGTGGCATGAGATTTACCCCTTCATTTTATTTCATTTTACTTTTTTATTTTATTGTGGTACTGGGCATTCAACCCAGGAGCGCTGTTATTTAAAGAGTAGCACAATCACATGAGTGTTTGCTACCTAGACAGCCTCGAGGACCCCCACACTTGGGTCAGGTAATTCTTCCAATAGAGGGAATTAGACTTCTTCACTGCCCATGGGTCCTTCTAGAAGCTTCAGGATTATCAGAGAATGCAACTGCAAAAGAATGAGGATAGGTGTGTGTGTGTGTGTGTGTGTGTGTGTGTGCGCGTGTCTGTGTGTGTGTGTGTGTGTGTGTGTGTGCACACCTGTGTGTGACCGGCGTGGTCCAGTGTGGTGCACTAACCTCAGGCCATGTCACATACCTGACCCCAATCACAAGTTCAATCTGATGCTCTGTCAGCCTCTCAGCTTGAATGAGTGGAGTAAATTGAGGTGTGGGCTTTTCTTCCACCTGGCTTAAAAGTGCAAGCCCCAGGGCTTGGGCTGTAGCTCAGTGGTACAGTGTTTGCCTCGCATGTGTGAGCCCTCGGATCCACCCCAAGTACACACACACACACACACAGAAGAAGTGCAGGCCCCAACGAAGCAAAGCTGTCTCCTCCTCTCATTTTTAAAAGTCACATTTATTATTTATGATCTTAAGAGTTGGAGCCGGGCGTGGTGGCGCACGCTTATAATCCCAGTACTTTGGGAGGCGGAGACCGGAGGATCCGGGTTCACGGCCAGCCTCAGCTCTCTCTCTCCCTGTCTCTCTCTCTCTCTCTCTTTCTCTCTCTCTCTCTCTACTTAGTGAGGCCCTCCGCAACTTCGTGAGACCTGGTTTCAAAATAAAGTATAAAAAATAGGGCCGGGGGTGTAGCGCGGAGGTAGAACGCCCCTGGGTTCAATCCCCGGTACCGCAAAAAAAAAAAAAAAAAAAAAAAAAAAGAGTTGGAACCTGGTTGTTAACAGAAAACTTGGAAGATATGGAGAAATATGCAGAGAAAAATTTAGCTCATCTGAAACCCACTATCTGGGGCGAGCAGAGGGTAAGGGGCCTTCGCTTAGCACTTGGAGGTGGCGGACAGCATCCTCCCAGCACCCGAGGCCATGGTCAGGAGGTCAGGGACAGGTCTGCTGACTTGAACTTCACCCCAGGCAGCAGGCACCAGATGCCCCTCCAAACTGTTTACAGTTTACACCTTCCCCTCCAATGTCACGTGCTCTGTCCCCCCACCTCCCTTTCAACAAAGCTGCATGCATCTGTGTTCTGCTTTTCGTGCTAAACCCTGGGTTGTCGTCATCTCCCTGGTCATGAAGCATCCTTTGAAGACCACGTGAGACTCCCGTCTGTGGAGGTCTGAGAGTTTGTTTACTTGTCTTCCCACTGTCAGACTTCTGGGGGAAGCCACGTGAAAAACTGAGGACTCTGTTGCTTTGGAGAAGCAGGCCCCATGCAGGCTGCCCTCCCCAGGGCCTCTGCGGGTGCTCGGGGCTCAACTGGCCATGCCCACAGCTGGTCATGCCCACAGCGGGCGGGTCTAGCTGGGCAGGGCGTTTAGACCATGGGTCAGGGTGCTTAGGTTTCTTTTTGTCTAAGAAAATTCTCCTTATTAAAATTGTCAGGCTTCTCTTTTCCTTCCTTCCTTCCTTCCTTCCTTCCTTCCTTCCTTCCTTCCTTCCCTCCCTCCCTCCCTCCCTCTTTTCTTTTCCTTTCTTTTCTGCACTGAGGATTGAACCCAAGGGCATTCTACTTTCAACCTACACCCCCAACTCTTTTATTTTTTTTGAAACAGGGTCTCACTAAGTTGCTGAGGCTGTCCTCCAACCTGTGATTCTCCCATCTCAGCTTCCCAAGTACTGTGACTACAGATGTGTGTCATCATACCTGGCTCGCTCTTTCCTTCTTTCTTTCTTTCTTTCTTTCTTTCTTTATCTTTTTTTTTTTACAAGAGACATAGAGATTTATTTAGGAAAGTAAGAAATACATATTCAAAGCTGGACATGGTGGCACATGCCTATAATCCCAGTACTTGGGAGGCTGAGACAGGAGGATCGCAGGTTCAAGGACAGCCTCGGCAAGTAGTGAGACTCTCGTCAATCTAGTGAGACCTTGTTTCAAAATAAAAATTTAAAAAATAGGGCTGGAGGTGTAGCTCAGAGGTAGAATGCCCCTGGATTCAATCCCGAGTCCCACAAAAGGGGGGGGAGGGATAGAGATCTAGGTCAGTAGTAGAGCACCCCTGAGTTTAGTACTACAATAAAATAAACTGGTATATGTATTTGATCACACACATGTGTACACACACACACACACACATACAACACAACACTGTCAAACTGGAACAATCCCTTTGCAGCAGGCCCAGGTTTTTTCCCCAATTTAGATGCACCTGCGTGGACACACACGCATGTGCACACACACAGTCTCCTCTGGTATTCGTCATATGCCGAGGGGACACTGGCACGTGCCCCACACTGGGCAAGGCGAGGATGCAGTACTGGACAAGGGCTGTTCCTCCCCACAGCGAAGGCTCTTGCTGGACGTGTGGCGCTTCCCCCTCATAAATGGGAGGGCTCCTACCTGAGCCCTGTGGTTGACGCTGGCTGAAGTGGTTCTTGCTTCACTAAGCTGTGACAAGGATGAAGGAAAACCCAGCCGTGAAAGCTCTGTGAACTGGAGCGCACCGGATAAATGCAAATAATTACAGAAGCGCAGGGGTGCAGTCAAGTGGCTTTGGGGTGCAGGCGCTTCCTGGACAGGATTGTTTTCTTTATGACAAAATTAAAACTAGATTGTGCAAATGCTTTAACCAAAGCCACCCCCAAATCACCTTTCCCCATCCAGACGTTGTGTGGACTTGCCATGAGCAGTCAAATAAAATCAAAATAAGGCAAGCTTCTCATTGAAAATGTTAAATTCACAAATACAGAAAGTGAAATTGAAAAAAAGTAAGAAGTGAAAATTCCCTCTCTCCTCTGTGTACATATAGTATGATACAGAACCAATATCATATATATTCTATGATTTATATTATTATTAAATTACATATTATTAAATTACACATAAGCCGGGCGTGGTGGTGCACGCTTGTAATCCCAGGACTTGGGAGGCTGAGACAGGAGGATCGCAGGTTCGTGGCCAGCCTCAGCTACTTAGTGAGGCCCTCCGCAACTTAGTGAGACCCTGTTTCAAAATAAAGAGTAAAAAATAGGGCTGGGGGTGTAGCTCAGAGGTAGAATGCCCCTAGGTTCAATCCCAAGTACCGAAAAAAAAATACATATAGTAAGATAGATAAATGATAGTAATGATATTTTAACACTTTTTTGTGTGTGAATGCTGGACAATTGTGTGTGTGTTGTGTGTGTGTGTGTCTGTGTGTGTGTGTCTGTGTGTGTGTTACTGGAGATTGAACCTAGGGGCATTCTTTTTTTTTTTTTTTTCGGTACCAGGGATTGAACGCAGGGGCGTTCTACTTCCATGCTACACCCTGAACCTAGGGGCATTCTACCACTGACCTAGATTCCCAGCCCTTTTTATTTTTTATTTTGAAACAGGGTCTTGCTAAGTTACAACATATTGGCCTCGAACCTGTGATCCTCCTGTCTCAGCCTCCCAAGTACTGGAATTACCGGAGTATACCACCACTCCAGGTTGGACAATTGTTTTTTATGTCCAAACATATAGATCTGGAGTGGGGCCCTTTACCCACCATATGAGTGGCTACGGGGGTGAGGGGAAAGCCCTGAAGTCAAACAGAGTCATGATATAGCGCATCACATCTCACCAGGGGCCTGTGACCTCCCAAAGACCAAGAATGCTGGTCCAGGCACGTACACATCACTGAGGCCTGAGTTCTGTGTTTCTACCCCAGTCCCCATGATGCTGCTGGACCCAGGACCTGAATTTGAACAGCTGAGCTTCAGAGCAGTAGTTCTCATCCCTGGTGGCAAGTTAGGGTTACTTCGGGGGCTTTGAGTATAGGGCTTGGGCTCCTTGCCCCCCAAAAGTTAGTGTTAAGATGGTCTGAGCTGGGCATGATGGAACACACCTGTAATCTCAGTATATGGGAAGCTGAGACAGGAGGATTGCAGGTTTGCAGCCAGACTCGGCAATGTAGAGAGGCCCTCGGCAACTTAGTGAGACCATGTTTCAAAATAAAAAATAAAATAGGGCTAGGAATGCAGAATGCCCCTGGGTAGAATGCCCCAGTACCACACACACACACACACACACACACACACACACACACACACACAGATGGTCTGGGTTGGAGACTGGGCATTGGCATATTTTAAAAAGTTCCCCAGAGCTGGGTGTGGTGGTGCACACCTGTAATACCAGTACTTAGGAGGCTGAGACAGGAGGATTGCAAGTTCGAAGCCAGCCTCAGCAACTTAGTAAGACTGTCTGTTTCCAAATAAAAAAATAAAATAGGGCTGGGGTGTAGCTTGGAGGTAGAATGCCCCTGGGTTCAATCTCCAGCACCACAAAAAAAAGGATTATAATGTTCAACTAGGACTGTCCATTTTAGGGCAAACAAACTTCGTATTCTCTTTCTTATTAAAGTAAAATGTGAGCCAGGCATGGTGGCACACACTTGTAATCCCAGTATTTGGGTGGCTGAGACAGGAGGATTGCAGGTTCACGGCCAGCCTCAGCTACCTAGTGGGCCCTCTGCAACTTAGTGAGACCCTGTTTCAAAATAAATAATGAAAAAATAGGGCTGGGGATGTAGCTTAGAGGTAGAATGCCCCTGGGTTCAATTCCCAGAACCACACACACACACACACACACACACACACACACAAATGGTAAAATGTGTGAGGATTAAATGAGAAAGTGGAAAGTGTGGGAAGCAACTATAACAGTGTATGTCTGGGACATGGCCACTGTGTTAGTCAGCTTTCCTTTGCTATGATGAAATACCTGAGACAAGTCAACTTAAAAGGAGGAGAGGTTTGTTTTGGCTCATGGTTTCAGAAGTTTTGGCTCATGGTTTCAGAAGTTTCAGTCAGCGGTCAGTTGGCCTCATCACTTTGGGCCTGTGATAAGGCAGAACACTGTGGAAACACACGATGGAGCAAAGCTGCTTGACTTGTGGCAGCCAGGAAGCAGAGAGGAAGGGCACGCCCCCAATGACCTCACTTCCTTTCACTAAGCCCCACCTCTTAAAGGTCCCATCACCTCCCGGTAGTACCACAGGACCACAGGCTGGCAACCAAGCCCTTAATACATGAGCTTTTTTTTTTTTTTTTTTTTTTTTGCAGTACCGGGGATTAAACCCAGGGGTGTTCTACCTCCGATCTACACCCCCGGCCCTATTTTTTATCCTTTATTTTGAAACCAGGTCTCAAGAAGTTGCGGAGGGCCTCACTAAGTAGCTGATGCTGGCCGTAAACCAGGATCCTCTGGTCTCCGCTTCCCAAGTACTGGGATTACAAGTGTGCGCCACCACACCTGGCCAATACATGAGCTTTTGAGGGACACTTCAGATCCAAATTATAGCAGCAACTCAGTAAGTGGTAGCCACTATTGATGCCAAGGGTGATATTAAAATTAGTTAATAACTGTATAAAAGTAAATTCTCATGTAAATTATGAACGTTAGTTAATAATAATGTACAGTGTTGGCATTTCAACACTAGTTCATCAATTTTAACACAACTACATTACTGGGGAACTGGGATGGGAGGTGGGGTATGAGAACTGTTGTCTTTTTTCTGGAAACCTGAAACTGCTCTAAAAAAATAAAATCAATTCATTAAAAAAATTAACAACTGGTACTACACAGACACTGACCAATTAGACGGGTTCTGAATACCACAGGTGCCGTGAGAAGCAGGGGGCAACCTTTTAATTACCAACTCATAGAGGGAGGGAGGGATGGAGAGAGGGCCTAGGGCAGAGGGGGGCGATGGTTTGGAGGGCTCAGGGCTGCAGGAGTCTTTAAATATTTAAACAATCAAGATGGCTCAGACACCTGAATATCAACCCCAATGAATACTACTATGATTTTTAAATTATTTTATACGAATTAAAAGCAGAGATAAAGCCGGGCGTGGTGGCGCACGCTTATAATCCCAGTACATGGGAGGCTGAGACCAGAGGATCGGGGTTCGCAGCCAACCTCAGCTAGTTAGTGAGGCCCTCTGCAACTTAGTGAGACTCTGTTTCAAAATAAAGAATAAAAAAATTAGGGCTGGGGGTGTAGCTCAAGGTAGAATGTCCCTAGATTCAATCCCCAGTACGGCAAAAAAAAAAAAAAAAAAAAAAAAGCAGAGATAAGCTAGGCATGGTGGTGCATACCTGTAATCCTAGTACTTGGGAGGCAGAGACAGGAGGATCACAGGTTCAAGGACAGCCTCAGAAAGTAGTGAGATTCTCATCAACCTAGTGAGACCCTGTTTCCAAATAAGAAATAAAAAGGGCTAGGGGTGTAGCTCGGAGGTAGAATGCCCCTGGATTCAATGCCTAGCAAATTAATTAATTAATTATTTAATGCAGAGATAAAGAAAGCAAAGAAGCAGTAACCATGTAAGACAGATATGTCATCCCCATTTTACACATTTAGAAACTAAAGCGCAGAGTTATGATTTGTCCAAGGTCACACAACTGTTCAGGGGAGAAGCTGGGATTTGAACACAGATCTATGTGCCTCAAAAGCAAAGCTGTTTCCAGAGGAGAAAGACTCTCTTTTTTTTTTTAATAGGTTTTTTTTTTTTTTTGCGGTACTGGGGATTGAACCCAGGGGCGCAGAGGAGAAAGACTCTCTGACCAGGATTGCTAGCAGCTGGCTAACCTGCTTCTGGTTTACTCCGTGAAGGTGGGTCACAAAGCTGGCATTTGCAAAATGCCAAAGCACAGCTCTGCTTGCAAACTAGAGGCCAGAGCTCCTGCTTAATCGGCCATTCCCCTCCCTGGGCAAATATGTTTCCCTCCCTTTGCTTTATTTTTAGATCTGAAGAAAGTCAGGCTCATAAGAACCCCTAGAGCTCATCTCAGCAGGTGTCCCAACTTTCCACTCTATGGATGGCGAGAGTGGGGTCTGGAAACAACTTGACAAAAGTCACATGACCAGTACACAGGGCCAGGGCTGGACCCTGGTCCCCCGAGTCCCAGCGCGCTGCCCTGCTGGACCACATGGGATGGTGGGGTGCGCACGTGCTGCTTCAGCTCGGGTGTGGTTGGGACGTGGCAATTCTCACTCCCTAAGTATAAGCAGACACATGCAATTAAGCCATAAGGAGCCATCTCCACCCGTGGGCCAGCGGGCCACAAGGCCGCTCTGTGTGTACCTTGCTCAGTGATGTCACTGGGAGTTGTCCATGGGTGACTTCACGGAAGTGTGATAGTGTCACACACACACCTCCCATTTGCTTCAGATCTGTAGCTCAGCATCTTTCCAGACCCTTCATGCAGGTCTGCATGAGCTTTACAAAAGCTAATGGGTAGATGAGAGTCGATTTAGTATAATAAGGGGTTTGGTTTTATGAGCAAAAAGAAGTGCCTTTGTCCAGCAGCATGAAAAAGTGGTTTTAAAGTTAAAATTATGTCATTGGGTGGCTCTCAGACTCTGGCAATGAATGACACCTCTCTAGGGAGTTACAGGGGTGCTTTCTTCCAAAGGGAGGTCAGTGCCGAGGATGCACGGCTTGTGGCTTCGGGCAAAGTTCCCACTTGCTCCTGAAGTGCTGAATTAACAGACTTTCCAAGAAATATCCGGTCTCCAACCAGAGTCCTGCCCTGAAAACACAGTTCTGGAAGGGCCAGGTTAAAGAGGGACTGTAATCCTGGCCAGTTTGGATTGCCTTCAACATGCAAATGCTATTGGATAGGTTGTTCTTTGTACCTCAGACATCCATGTTTCTAGCTTTGGTCAAAGCTGCAGTCTCCAAATTGGGAACCACCAGCTAGGCATGGCTATGTAAGTTTAAACTAATTAAAATGAAAGACAATGAAAAGTTCTGCTTCTCAGTCACTGTAGCCACATTCTGAGTGCTCACGAGCCACATGGGTTGGTAGCCACCATATTGAACAATGAAGATACATAGCACTTCCATCATGACAGAATCTGCTAGCCTAGAGTGGGTACCGTTGGCAGGAATGGGTGAAAAGAATATGAAATGCAGAGCTGGGTGTAGTGGTGCACGCCTGTAATCCCAGTACTTGGGAGGCTAAGATGGGAGGATCGTAAGTTCAAGGTCAGCCTCAGCAACTTAGTGAGACCCTGTTTCCAAATAAAACATAAAATAGGGCTGGGGGTGTAGCTCAGAGGTAGAATGCCCCTGGAATTATACACCCCCCCCAAATAATAAAGAATATGAAATACGGACCCAAGGAGCCAGTCAGAAAGTCCTGACCAGTTGATCACATGACTGAGGGTCTAAGCGATGGTTGGGTTGAACGGATT
>PVJS01004257.1:61244-70245 GCA_004027185.1 Glis glis
CTGCGGTGATGATGGGGTTTTAATAACACGCATCTGAGCTTCACGCTTTCATGACTTGCCCTTTCATAGACGCATTCTGCACCCGAATTAATTCAGAGAACTCTCGGTCCCACACTTGGCCTTTATTCACACAGACTCGCCTACATGCACTCGTCCGGAGAGTGAGAAGTTTATGGCTCCCAATCCGCAGAGTCTGAGCAAACCCAGCACGTCACAGTGCACCCGGGACTTTTCTGGGCTTTGCACTGATGGTGTCAAACTGCTGGTTGCCCCGCCTCTGAGCCTGCTCAGGAGCAACCCACGACTTCATTTATGTATGTATGTATGTATGTATGTACGTATTTTTGTGGTACTGGGGATTGAACCAAGGGGCATTCTACCTCTGAGCTACACCCCAGACCCATTTTATATTTTATTTGGAAACAAGGTCTCACTAAGTTGTTGAGCACCTCACTAAGTTGCTGAGTCTGGCTTCAAACCTGCGATCCTCCTGTCTCAGCCTCCCAAGTACTAGGATTACAAGCTTGCGCCACCACACCCGGCTGCAACCCACGACTTCAGCTGTCAGGACAATTGAAATGATGATATTATTGGAGCTGTGAAAACAAAGAAACCGAGTTTGAATGATTGCGGGCCTGTCATTACACACGGGGCTTGAGCATTGAAATTCTAAACACTGCAACTGTCAGCCCAAAATATGCGCAAACAAAATTTATATATTGTTAGGTTATACATGAAATGCTTGACTTAATTTTAATACTATATTTGAATTGAAAATTTGTTCTTTAAAATTATTTCTGAGCCAGGCGTGGTGGCACATGCTTATAATCCCAGTACTTGGGAGGCTGAGACAGGAGGATCAAAGGTTCGTGGCCAGCCTCAGCTACTTAGTGAGGCCCTCTGCAACTTAGTGAGACCCTATTTCAAAATAAAGATTAAAAAATAGAAGCTTGGGGTGTATCTCAGAGGTAGAATGCCCCTGGGTTCAATCCCCAGTTCCATACACACACACACACACACAATTATTTATGTTTTAAACCTAAACAAGTCAAGAAATAAAAAAAAAAACAATGATTATTGCTGATTTTCACAAAAGTTATCACGGAAAGCAATTTTGTTGTATCAAGGAATGAGCATTCTTTGGGGGGGCTGCTGGGGGTTAAACCCAGGAGCCTTCTACCTCTGAGCTACTTCCCCAGCTTTTTTTAATTTATTCTAAAATTTTTTTTATTTGTTTGGTTCTTTTGTTTTGTTTTTTGGTACTAGGGATTGAATCCAGGGGCATTTTACCTCTGAGCTACATCCCCAGTCCTATTTCATTTTCTATTTGGAAACAGGGTCTCACTAAATTGCTGAGAGCTTCACTAAATTTCTGAGGCTGTCCTCGAACCTGCAATCCTCCTGTCTCAGCCTCCCAAGTACTGGGATTACAAGTGTGTGCCACCATGCCCAGCCTACTTTTTTTTTTTTTTTAAACAGAGTCTGGCTAAGTTGCTGAGGGTCTTGCTAAGTGGCTGAGGCTGGCCTTGAACCTGTGATCCTCCTGTCTCAGCCTCCCAAGTACTGGGGCGTGCACCACCACATTTAAATATTAAGTGTACCTGGCATCAAGCACAGTATCCAGCACTGACACTGTATCAACTTTCTCAGGTTATTCCCGTGTCCAACCTGGTCACATCGATTATTTTCCCCACATAGAGATGGAGAAAACTGAGCTTTGGAGGAGTTAATTAACTTCCTAGCGAGGGACTGCGACAAATCCATGTGCCCTGCCTCTGGGTCCTGTCCTCTTGATCACTCTGCAGATACACATTTATTTTATTTCTTTTTTATTTTTTATTTTTGGTACTGGGGATTGAACCCAGGGGCATTCTACCTCCGAGCTACACCCCCAGCCTGATTTTTTGCTCTTTATTTTGAAACAGGGTCTCGCTAGGTTGCAGAGGGCCTTACAAGTAGCTGAGGCTGGCCGCAAACCCGGATCCTCTGGTCTCGGCCTCCCAAGTACTGGGATTACAAGCGTGCGCCACCACGCCCGGCTACAGGTACACATTTAAATCCAGATTTACCCAACCTTAGAGCTGAGTTCTTTTAGGGAGGATTTCTTGCTGGGGTCTGAGGGTTCAGGCTAAGAATTTTTTTTTCAGTACTGGGGATTGAACCCATGGGCATTCTAGCTCCAGGCTACACCCCCAGCCCTATTTTTTATTCTTTTTTTGTGTGTGTGGTACTGGGGATTGGACCCAGGAGCATTCTACCTCCTAGCTACACCCCCAGCCCTATTTTTTATTCTTTTATTTTGAAACAGGGTCTCACTAAGTTGCGGAGGGCCTCACTAAGTAGCTGAGACTGGCCGCGAACCCGGATCCTCCGATCTCAGCCTCCCAAGTACTGGGATTACAAGCGTGCGCCACCAGGCCCAGCCTAAGAATTATTTTACAATAGTATTGTAGCTTCTTCCAATTATGTGACTGCATAAAAAATAACCCCAAAACTTAGTATGGTAAGCATCCGTTTGCTATATGCACGGATCCTAAGGGTCAGGATCAGGGGGACAGGTTTGTCTCCGCCCCGGGATGTCTGGGACCTCAGCTGGGAAGATCTGGTGGCCAGCAGCAGGTGGCTCAATGGTTTGGCCTGGAGTTACCTGAAGGTGTCACGTGTCAGACGGTTGGTGCTGGCTGTCATCGGGAACCTCAGCTCTGCTGTGAGCAGGACACAAGTAAATGTCTCATCATGGAGCTTTATGGAGCTGACATCTTACACAGTGACCAGGGCTCCTGTATCCATCAACATTTTTTGCAGCTATAATCTAAAAACTGACCACATAACTTAGAGAAAAGAAGATTTATTTTCTTAGTTTTGGGGTTCAGTCCACATGAGGCTGGGGACCGTGGATCTCAGGGCGGAGAGAGGGAGAGCACATGGGCTGTGCTCAGGTCGTGGAGGCTGCCGGAAGCAAGAGAACAATCAGGGGGGAGGAGGAACCATACATATAATCCCCAAGGCCACACCCCCAGGGACCACCTCCTCCAGCCACACCCCACTGACCTACCGGGTACCACCCAGGTAAACCCATTACAATGGATTTATCCACTGCTGGGATTACAACCCTCATGTCTCAGCTACATCAACCCTGAATATTAATAAATGAGCTCTTTAGGGGACATTTTTTTTTTCGGTACCGGGGATTGAATCCAGGGGCATTCTACCTTCACGCTACACCCCCGGCCCTATTTTTTTATACTTTATTTTGAAACCGGGTCTCACGAAGTTGCAGAGGGCCTCACTAGGTAGAGAGAGAGAGAGAGAGAGAGAGAGAGAGAAAGAGAGAGAGAGCGAGCTGAGCTGAGGCTGGCCACGGATCCTCCGGTCTCCGCCTCCCAAAGTACTGGCATTACAAGCATGCGCCACCACGCCCGGTCTGCAGAAGACATTTTATATCTACCTATAACAGCTCCCAAGGCCAGTGTTCAACTAACAAGGTAGAAGCCACACCACCTTTTGTGACGGGGTCCCGGATGACCTCGGCCACATTCTGCAAGTTTCAAACAGGTCACAAGCCGGCCCAGACTGGAGGGAAGACTTCGTCTCTTGATGGGGCTGACCAGATGAACTACTGCAGTGGTCTTTGTAAACTCCAATGCACACAGCATGCCTTTCTCCTCTCCTGTCCAGCTGGTCCTGCCTCTTCCAGTCTCCCCTCTCACCTGGGCTCTTCCTAGGACTTCCAGCTTGCTCCAGGCCCTGGCCTATCACAGGCCTGTCACGCAGTCCCTGCCCAGGCCGATTTCAGGGTGTGGCCAGGGACCGGCAGCAGATAGAGGAGACCTTTGGTATGTAGGGTGTGTGCTTTGTTTGAAGACCTTATAGATAACTGTGGTAGTTGCCTCCGGGGACTGTCAGGGAAAACACTTGCCCAGCCTGTGACATTTTAAGCCCTCACATTTTCAAAGTACACCTCTCGGCCTTGCTGCAGTAGAGTTTTGGACCATTTTGTCCCATCCCCAGGCCCCCTTCCCCTTCCTCCACAAGGGGATCGGCCAAGCTGGGCGTGGTGGCACACATGTGTGTAATCCCAGAACTTGGGCAGTTGAGACAGGAGGATTGCTGGTTCGCAGCCAGTGTCAACCACCTAGTGAGGTCTTCTGCAACTTAGTGAGATCTTGTTTCAAAAAAAAAAAAAAAAAAAGCCGGGTGTGGTGGCTCATGCTTGTAATCCCAGTACTTGGGAGGCTGAGACCGGAGGATCCAGGTTCGTGGCCAGCCTCAGCTACTTAGTGAGGCCCTCCGCAACTTAGTGAGACCCTGTTTCAAGATAATGAATAAAAAATAGGGCTGGGGGTGTAGCCTGGAGGTAGAATGCCCGTGGGTTCAATCCCTGGTACCGCAAATAAATAAATAAATAAATAAATAAATAAATAAATAAATAAAATAGGGCTGGGGGTGTAGCTCAGACGTAGAATGCCCCTGGGTTCAACACCAAAAAACAACACAAGGGCAGCAGCCATTCTACTTCCACCTCCACCGTGCTCAGCAGCCAGAATGGAGAAGACCCCTCCCCATGGACTCTTGCTACCAGTGAAGAAGGCGGGAGGTGATGGAGTCTTCTGAGAGCATACAGGGTTAAGTGAGGGAAGGCACCACACACCCCTTGCATACAAGGAAGAATGTGGACCTGCTGATCGGCATACCGGTCAGAACAGCCTGAGCTCAATTCCTGTTATGTTCCAAGAAGCAGTCTCTGGAAAATTGTATATGGGTAACATATAAATCAAGTTTCTAAATCACCTAACTTGTTTTTCTAAGACACAGCTGACTATTATTTTTCACAAAAGCTATTTTCCTTGTTTAATCTGTACAATAAATATGAGACTGAGAGAAGCACAGGTACTCTTCTCCCTTCTGGGGTTGAGTCCTCTGCTCGTTCAACTCTTAAACTCCATTCCCGTGTCCGTGGTTCTTGCGGCCCCGATCTCCGACAGGGAGGGACGTGCTGGAAGCATGTCCTGCAGGAGTGAGTGGCCCAGTGAGGAAAAGCCACAGAGGGAAAATGGCAACCGACCGCTGTGGAAGGGAGAAAGGACCGAGGGTGGGAGCGAGCAGCTCCCAAGAGGTTCCCTGGCTGGGGGCCAAGGAGAGGGTCTTCCATGACACCCTAAGGGCCCTTCTTGGACATCTGACAAGGAAGCAAAGGTAGTTGGAATTTCTGTTTGCACTACGTAAAATTTCTGAGACAAGGACTGGCTATGTTGCTCAAGCTGGCCCCAAACTCCTGGCTTCAAATGATGCTCTTGCCCCAGCCTCATGAGCACCTGGGATGCAGGTGCATCCACTACTCCCAGGTTGGCACCGCCTTCACCTAGGGTGCTCTACCACTGAGCTACATCCCCAGCCCTTTATATATATATTTCCAGTGCCAAGATGGATTGCAATCAGTTTACGTCAACCTCCTAGGAATGGGGGCGACAGGGGGACGAGGCATTTCTCCTAACGAGCAGGACGGGAAGTATCCTGGCAAGAATGACTTTTTTGGCTAAAAAGAACATAGGAAGAAACGACCCTTCTCTCTTTCCATAAACCTTCATTTTATCTGTAGATGGTGCCTGGAGCTGGGGCAGCCACCTTGGAACCATGAGGGGAGCTGGGCCAACACGCGGGCCTGGATGTGCTGAAAGAACACAGGTCTTCGGTGTTGTTCTTGAGGCTCTGAATAACTGAAACGGGAGCCTCCCTTCCCCGAGATGTCTCGCTGTGTGAGATGATGGCTTTTCCTTATTGCTTAAGCCAACACGAAATGTCACGCGGTGCTTACCGGCACTCATTAGGAAGTGTCCTGCGAGTGGGTGGAGAAAAGGCTTGGACAGGCTTTGGGAAGGGGCTGAGCCTGCCCCCACCCTGCCTGCCCTCAGACTTCCTTCCCACCCTGCTGCAGCCCTCCTCTGCTTCTCAGGTGGAGGGGATGGGGGCTGAGATCACACGGACCAGGCTCTGGCCAATAGGCTTCAGACTGGGAAGCCCTGGTAGTGGCTTAAAGATGAGAGGAGGGAGCCCGGCATGGTGGTGCATGCTTGTAATCCCAGTACTTGGGAGGCTGAGACAGGAGGATCGCAGGTTCAAAGTCAGCCTCAGCAATGTAGCAAGGCTCTCAGCAACCTAGTGAGACCCTGTTTCAAAATAAGAAATAAAATAGGACTGGGGGGGTAGCTCAGAGGTAGAATGCCTCTGGGTTCAGAGGAGGGACACGCTGGCTGCTTTTCTCTCTCTCTCTCTCTCTCAGGCAGTTTGGTATCTGCATAAAGTGGCCCATCCGTGCCCTAAAATCGCTGGGCCCTGCTATCAGTGTGGACTTAGCCAGGCCAATGGGAACTACAGGATGAGGCCATGACAAAGGGGGCCTGGGGTGGGATGCTGCTCCCTGGGGACCCCTCCTCCGCCCTGTGCTCAAGGCCCTCCATCCTCTCCTTAAGGAAAACTGGGCACATGGGTGGGTGCCACTCTATATGCCCACAGGTTTCGTTCTTGCCCAGGGTCCCCCTCAACTCACCCCAGCCCTGGACAAGCCTGCCCAAGCCCAGGAACTTTCTCTCTCAGCTGTTTCTTTTCTTTTCCTTTCCTCTTTTTTTTTTTTTTTTAATGTGTGTGTGGTACAGGGGATTGAGTCCAGGCTCATTCTCCCCGTGAGCTACACCCTCAGTCCTTTTTATTTCTTATTTTGAAACAGGGTTGCTATAAGTTGCTGAATTTCTTGCTAAGTTGTTGAAGCTGGCCTCGAACCTGTGATCCTTCTGTCTCAACCTCCAAGTACTGGGATTACAGGTGTGTGCCACCGTGCCTGACTTCTCTGTTTCTAATGCCTTTGCACTTGGGTCCCAGGGTGGCAGCCTGTGTGACCACTGTCCTGTGGTAGAACATACCAGAGCGTAAGCCAGGGGTGGGCCTCTCCTCTACACCAGGAGCTTCTCGGAGACGGGACTTGCTTGGGATCCTCTCCTTGGCACAGGCAGCGCGCTGCCATAGAACATGTGCTCACAGATGTCGGAATGGAGAGGGCGTTTGGAGCCCCCTGCCCAGGGCCCACATAGATCAGTCCCTTGGCTGCCCTGCCCAAGGCCCGAGGGTGGTCTGGACTCTGGCTTGGCAGGGAGGTGGCGCTCACTCCACCCGGGCCTCGCCCCTTCCAGAGGCCCCAGTTGTGCAAGGCCATCCACACACACTGTTCCCTGCCACAGAAGGAAGAGATCTTGCCGGCTCCGGCTCCGGCTCTGCTCCGGGGCTTCCCAGAGGTGGGGCCCACGAGGGTGGGGCTCTGGAAGAAATGGGGCAGTGGCCAAACCCCACAGAGGCGCTGTGACTTGTTGGGTCAGAGGGAGTCACCAGGAGCTTGGAAGAAATGAAAAGCAAAGAGGCTGTTTTCTGTAAGCATCTGGCAGAAGGTTCGGTTTCTCCTGGCCCTTGTCAGACCCCTGCTGGCCCCTGGCCCTAGCAGTCCCTTGAACACAGGACATGTCACCAACCTGTCCCGAATGAATAAATGAACACACAACCCAAGGGTGACTGTTCACAACGCTTCGTCCCTCCAACAGTAGATGGCATAGGGACAAGTTTCTGTGAGCTGACTGCTCCTACAGCAGCCTCTGGTAGACTCTCAGGGCAGCTCCAGTCTCGACCTAACGACACTGAACGGCTTTCATGCACCAGGTGCTGGGCTAGAAATTGGACGCAGCAGGAAGACAAAGGTGCCCGTCCCATGTGACCACGCTGGGATGGCAGGGGCAGGGTCTGCAGAAGGACAATATTTTAGGACAAAAGGATGAGAGGGCGACAGGGTGGACCTCAGTGAGTCCTGGTGCCAGGTTGGGACATTCAGACTTGACTCTGTGGACCAAGGGCCACCAGCGAGGGGTTTTAAATAAAGTAGTAAAGCTGGGCGTGGTGGTGCACACCTGTAATCCCAGTAGCTAGGAGGCTGAGGCAGGGCCATCGCAGGTTCAAGGCAAACCTCATCAACTTAGCAAGACCCTCAACAACTTAACCGGAACCTGTTTCAAAACAAAAAATAAAAGGGATGGGGGTGTAGCTCAGAGGTAGAATGCCCCTGGGTTCAAACCCCAGTACCAAAAAATAAATGAGTATAGCAGTCAGCTCTTCGACCTGCTGTCCTGCTGTTGGGCACGTTTGGTGGCATGTCTGAAGCCGGCTCAGCCCACGCTCATGGGCATGCTGACATCCATCCAAGGCTGTGGTGACCACCCAATCCCCAACCTCACTAACACCGATCTGCTGTGGAAATGAACTTCTGGACAGAGACTACTTCTCTGTCATGTCCTGGGTGGCTACGGCCCTGCCCCCGGCCCTGCGGGACTCCAGGAGGCCCTGGTCCAGTTCCTGCCACTTGGCGCCGTCCCAACCCCTTCCAGTGAGCCACACCAGGGCTGGGGCAAGGTGGGGCCGTGATGCAACTGCACTCTTTATAAAACACACATCCGGAGACTTCCAGGCACGCTTGGACGTCTGCTTCCAACAGATACCTCTGGAGGAGTGCCCATTGCTGATGACGCCACTATTGCTCAGAGTAAGGAGGGCCTCCCTGGAAGCTGCCTTCCCACCACGGGCACAGCGTGCGGATTATCCACAGAGGTGGCACACTTTCAGCCTTGAGGGCAGGATTGGATTTTTGGAAACACCCCAAACAATTTAAGGGCAAGGCTAGAGTCTGGGTGAATGACTAAGCTACAGAACACTATTTTTCGTCAAATATCCAGATGTGACCAGGGCATCTTGTGACTGGTCCCATTGCCAAAGTACCTATGCCAGGACAGGTACTAACTTCCCGGAGTCCTCATGTGCCAGGTATCAGGAACATCACTCCATAGTCAACTCTTTCTATGCATCTGCAAGAAATCTGGCGAAACAGAATATACATGATAGATGTGTAAGCAGACCGCAAAACTCATTTTCCAGAAAGCTTTCAACACACACATACACACACACACACACA
>PVJS01004258.1:0-35192 GCA_004027185.1 Glis glis
TCACATGATCTTGGGTGTGTCATGATCAGGTCAAGTTGACAAACTAGATTGACTATCACAGGGGTATTAAGAACTATTCACTTGGAACAACATTTTAAGTTTTACTACAACTTTAGAAGACATTTGTGTGTGTGTGTGTGTGTGTGTGTGTGTGTATGTGTGTGTGTGTGTGTTTGCTTACCCAGGGAGCTTTGAATGTTCTTTTTTTTCCCCGATGTTTTTTTTTCCCCCCAAGGAGCTTTGAATGTTCTTTGTTATTGTTGGTTCTTTGTTATTTTTGGTTGTTTTTGTTATTAGGTTAGTCATCATAACATAACTTGACAACATTAAGAATAATTTACCACTGAATGTATACTTCGAGGCTTGCTGCAGCCCATGAGTGGTGCTGTGTTCTGGTTGAGATGGACGGGTGCGGTCTGGATTGAGTTTAGGGAGGACACCATGAGGCGGTGTCCTGATGGTTTTATTTCCTGAGATAAATGATAAAGGGTGGCAGAGCCATTCCCTGAGCAGTGATTGCAGCAACGTGAGAAGAGACCCTGCTGCTGAAATTGTGTGCAGCCAAAGCCAGGCCTGATTAAGGAGAGAGGGCTCGCACTGGGCCGAGTCTTCTGCCAGTCTGTCCCTGGAACACCCCCTGCCCACTAGAAAAAGCAAGAAGTGACCCCAGGGGCTTTCTGGCTGAGCTGAGTAAAACCTTTATTTAAAGCCAGGCTCATACTTTCTTTCCGTTTTTAAGCCAGAACTTTTCATTGTCTTCTTTCTTTATTCCTAGCCATGCCCTGCCTTTAATTAGTTGTGTATACAGCAGATTGGGGCTTGGAAGAGAATAAGGAGCTAACTTTTTCTACTATTGATTTCTGTGCTATTTGATTCACTTTCCACCTAAAGTTTTAGAAAGACTCCCAAAGCTAAAGACCTGATAACAATTTTTTGTCCTTCAGCTGCATTTCAAAGGCAAAGAGGTTTCTCCTCCGGTGAGAATCTGCTCTTTCAGCTTGTCGCCACGTGGGAGGTTTGCCAGTGGTGCAGGTCTGGGTTTTGAGGGCTGTGCTCAAGAACAGTGTTGGTTAATCCTCTTGAGAGTGACTTACTGGGATCTATTTCACAGACCTATGAGAGGTCAAAATAAGTTTCTGTTTTTCCAAATCTCCTCTTGTTTTTTGTTTTTTTCCATTGCTGGGGATTGAACCCAGGTTCTCACACATGTAAGGCAAGAGCCCTACCACTGAGCTACATCCCCAGCCTCTCTGTTAAATTGTTAAGTCTAGGATATGCAGCCATAGATAGATGGGCTAGTGGTGGTGGTGCTATGGAAAGGAAATTCCATTCAGTTTAACAGACATTTATTGAGCACCTACTATGAATCAGTCGCTATACTAATCATTGAGACCAAGAAGAATGGTACAGATGGTCTGCATACTACTCAGTATTCCATGATGTTGGTGGCAAGTCTGAACAGTGTCTAGGATAGTGTTGAGAAATTGTATATGTCAAGTTTTTTGGTACTGGGGATTGAACTCAGGGGCAGTCTACCTCCGAGCTACACCCCAAGCCCATTTTATTTTTATTTTGAAACAGGGTCTCAGTAGGTTGATGAGAGTCTCGCTACTTGTTGAGGCTGTCCTCGAAACTGCTATCCTTCTGTCTCAGCCTCCAAGTACTGGGATTACAAGCATTTGCCACCACACCTGGCTTTATTTTTATTCATTTTTGATGCTAGGGTTTGAACTCAGTACCTTGTGCATGCTAAGCAGGCGCTCTACCACTGAGCCGCACCCTCAGCCATCTATACTGTTGTTGCCTGGCTCTTAGCGGTCAGGGCAGGGCCTGAGTGAAGAAGAGTCCACTGTAACCAAGCGCATCTAAGGCAGGAGGCAAACAGCTGGGGAAAGTAAAGAAATTTAGTTGAGAGACTTGAGTTAGGAGAAGACTAAATGGTGTTTTCCCATGTTGTAGATGAGGAGGAGACTGTCTCATTTTTAAGCGTATTTCCTATATTTCACTCATAGGAGAAGTACTTAGATTACTTATGTAACTATGTGTTGACATGAATTTATTAAAGTACTTTTAACCCCCTAAGAATTGAAAGCGTTTCAAATGCATGGTTAAAGAACTAAGCCCTTTCAGTGAAACTGTTTTGGTTCAGCTCTTAGAGTTCTGTTACATGGCAACTGTCACAATATGTGACACCCTCTGTTTAGGCGGAGGCGCTATTCAGAACAGCCTTGCTCCACTCTGGGGCCCCGTGAGCCTGGAGTAACAGCGGCAGCGCTGGCTCTGGTGTGGGTCCCCGGGAGGTTCTGGAAGAAAGAGCAGGGCCGTCTGGGGAGCTGGCTGCTCCCTCCTGGCCCTTTCATCCGCCCACCCCTGCTTCTCTTCCCAGATGGCCACCTTAGCATCACTGCTGAGCGGTGAAGTTAACAAATGTTTTAATTTCACTGCTGAATAGTTCTGCAGAGGGAGAGACAGCAGAGAGGGTAATGAGAAGCGCATCACACGCCACCATTGATGAGAGCTGCTCTTCCTCCCGGCTGAAGTGATAATGCCAGACAGTACTGAGAGGGGCGGATCGGGATAGAGAGCTTCAGGTGGGGGAGACAGCCAGCCTGGCCTCGGACAGAATCAGAGCTATGTGCTGTATGGATTAAGATGCACGGAAGGAAGGGAGGGAGGCGAAAAGAAAAGGAAGAGCATGTTTGCTGGGGATATTAGCAATGCGTGGGGCTGTATGAGTTGTCTGTTGCTGTGTGACAAATTACCCAAAAATTTAGCAGCATAAAGAAGCAAACATTTACCGCCTCGCAGTTCTGTGGGTCAGGTATCCAGATGTGGCTCGGCCAAGTCCTCTGGCGCAGTCTCACCGGGCTGCAGCTGCTCACTGCTCCACTGGGGAGATCCATGTCCAAGCCTGCTCCTCTGCTATGGGCTGGAGAGGCCAGTTCCTGCCACCCGGCCTCTCCCCAGGGCAGCCTGCATCACCAGAGGAAGGGCAGAGAGCGCCTGCGCACACACGTGCCCGCGGTGCACGCAGGCAAGAGAGAATTCTAGTAACCTGGAAAGGGCATCCCAGAAGCAAGTGATGAGATGCAGCCCGAGGGCATGAATACCTAGAGACGGGCATCACTGGCAGCCATTTTGCAGGCTCCCGCCTCAGGGTCCCTGCTACTGGCAGCGAAAAGGCATTCTAAGGAGATTATAGGCAAAAGCAGGAAAAGTTAATGAATTTAACCAAAGGGGCTTAAATCTTCAACTGATGTCTTTATATCTTGTTTGTTATGTTTTAAATACAGAAAAGGTGAGTTACCTTAGGTTCGTGGAAGTTACCTTAATGTGGATTATTAAATTGTGCTTTAGCCGGACGTGGTGGCGCACACCTGTAATCCCTGTACTTGGGAGACTGAGACAGCCGGATCGCAGGTTGGAGGCCAGCCTCAGCAACTTAATGAGGCCTTTTAGCAACTTAATGAGATCCTGTTTCAAAATAAAAAATAAAATAGGGCTGGGAGTGTAACCCAGAGGTAGAATGCCCCTGGATTCAACCCTCAGTACCATACACACACAAAAAAGCTTTATCCAAGTTTACTTTTGGAGATGACACAATAGGAAACTTTTTTTGAAGGTTAATTTAGCTTTAAACAGCCATTCTGTGATTAAGACGCAAGCTAAAAGCAAAACAAACACAAAATCTAACTCATTTATAATTCCTAATTATTTGAGGAGAGAAAGATGAAAATCTCTTTAAATAAAAATTTTAACCATATAATTAACTACCAATACCAGAATTTGTAACAACTGTCAGCTAAACTTTGCCAGTGTTTTTGGTATTCACAATATCCTTTTAGGGTGTGTATGTGTGTGTGTGTGTGTGTGTATATATGTGTAGAACTTTAACTTTTTGCTCTCTAAAGACTAGTGAGAAAACTTTTCCTATTTTTTTAATAATATTGACACTAAAAAACAACAAAGATAGCTTGTAGTTTTGCCCAGTAGAAATGGAAAAACTGTTTACACATGTGACTACACATGAAATTCAGTTTTGGTTACCAGATTTTTTTCAAATAAATTAATTATTGCTAAAATAGAAATATTAATTCTACTTTCTAATTGGCCCTCCTCCCATTTGTGTAAGAGATGTTCTATTAGACCAAAGAAAGGAATGATAGTTTTGCTTATTTTACCACTGGGACGGTCACTATTTTGCTCTATGTCTGGAAGATTCAAGATGGTGAGTTTGGTTTTATATGTGGCCCTGAGACCTCCAGAGGCTAAGGCATGTCTGGCAGAAACTGTGGCTGTTGGTTGACCAGAGAGCTTGGGATTAGAGCCCATTTCCAGGGTCGTTTGCATAGAGGTGATAGTTAAAGCTGTGCATGTGAGAGCTTTTCAAAAGGGAGAAAAATCCACCAGCAACAGGAAGAAAGGGTTAGGAGCAGTTAGGTCCTGCTCATGGCTATGGAATCAGAGGAGGAACCAGTGCGGAAGGCCTGAAGGGAGTGGGCAGAAAGCCGGCTCAGTGTCTCTCAAGTCAGGTCCATGGGACATAGCAGTAGTAATGCAGATGCCACAGAAAGGTGGAGGAACACAAGACCAGAGGCGGGCTGGTTGTGTATTAAGCATTGGCTAGAGGAAGAAACTGGAAGCGCCTTCAGGTCGGAAGCAGTCATTAACGGGTAGTTAATATGTGAACCATACGTTCTGGCTGGCAACCACAAGCCAGCACATTGTTAGCCTTCATTGTTACAGAATATATCTAAAGGTCTTTCTAACTAGTCTGTCATTCATAATGTAAAAGACTTAAAGTGTTCTTTTTTCTTAACTCGTGAGATTTTAATTGTATTCTCAAATAAGATGATAGTTCATTCTATTTGAAATTCAGATATCCTTGTCTAAGAAAGACTCAAAATGTCTTAAGATTCAGAAAGGTATAATTAGGTAAGAAGTGCATTAAGTTTGTTAAAAATACACTGAACACCTACTGTGTGCCAGGCTCTGCTAGTTGCTGTGGAGACAGAGCCCTAGAAAGCACAATCCCTGTCTTTAGGAGGTCTCAGAGGAGAAAAAAGTAAACAAATAATTACAATGTAGTGTGACAAATACAGAATTAAGAGCAGCGAGAAGGAGGTGGGACGGTGGCTGAGGAAGGCCTCCCAGCAGAGGTGACCCAGAGCAGCGTTGGCACATGGAGTCAGAGTCCTCCAGGGGCTCGACCGAGACCTGAGGCAGCAGGGTTTGCTGCCGCCGCTGCTAGGAAGGACAGTGAGTTGGGCCAGGGGCTGCTGGAGAGGTAGGGGGTCAGCTCGTCGGGCTCTCATGACTGGCTGATCTCTCCTTCTGGGTACTTTTGTTCTGCAGACCATCATGGAATGTCTTGCGGGTGAAGGAGGACATTCAGCATTCCAGAGAATCCTGGAGAGAGTGAGAGATGAGAGCCTTGATGTACAGACTGTTGTGGCCCTGTTGAAGCTGTACCAGGAGTCTAATCCCGCAGTAAAAACAGCACTGTCAGACAGAAAGCCAGAAGATGCAGCGTCGGTGCAGCCAAAAGGTAGGCGGAAGCCTGTCCACCGGAGAGACAAGCTTTACGCTTCCTTCCCATACCATCTTCAGTGGCTTAATTATTAAGTGATTTGCACATAGGTTCTACATGTTGTTTCAGAAGCTGCATGTTAAATATATGCAAGCGAAACTTGAGTCTCCATTTCTATCCCCTAGTTAACTAGACTGATACCTTGAATTGGAGAACACCGTCAATGTCCTCCAGCCTTTCAAAAAGCTGCGTATCCAGAGCAGCGCCGTGCGTGCCCAGGGTGAGCCGGCTCCCTGACAGCACTTAGAGGCTCAAGTTGCTCTCATTTGGGTTAGGTACAAAGCAGTGGCCTTGCCAACCAGAAGTTAACCTCTGGCTGGCTCTGAAGCTTTGTGTTTCGACAGATAAATGAAACATTTTTCCTTTCATAGAGTTTAAACAGAATAATAAAGTATTTTCCTCTCTAAAAGTGATTCTGCATTCAGGTGCACAGAATAAGCCGAGAATCACTTTACTATTCTGTTAGATCTCTCTCGACAAACCATGCTGTCATTTTCTTCAAATTGACTAGCTTCTCTTGTGTGTCTCTAATTCTTTCTCCCCCAGGGAGCACAGGGGAGGGAAAGACCTTGTCTGTTCTGTTACTAGAACACAAAGAGGACCTGATACAGTGTGTAACACAGCTGAGACCTATTGTGGAGTTCCTGGAAACAGCCAAGGAGGAATTCCTACCCAGCACCGAAAAAAGGGTAACTGTGTCCAGTGTCTCCTCTCCCCTTCTGAATTGAGGGAGCACTTATTAAAAAAAAAAAAAAAACTCTACTCTTGCACATAGCACTTTTTGTACGTACTGCATAGTAATCACCTTGAAATTCAGATTCTTGTCTCATGCCCCTTGGTGTTCCGTGCAACACCTTACTGAGGGCTGTGCACACTGTAGCCATGCAGTAAGTATTTGGCCGGATGGGTGGCTAGATGGATAAATATATGGTATTTCTGCTCTGACTCTGACCTTTTATTATAAACATCTGTAATGAGAGTCAAAATGTTAAGGCATATTTAAAATTATTAGTAAAATTTTCCTCTTAACAGAAATGATACACTGTCAGTATGTAGAAAATAGGGAAAACAAGCAAAAACAAAAAGAAACCAAATCCATGCAGAGATGACCCCTGCTAACATCTTAGAGCAGGCACTTCCTGCTCTTCTGTTTGAGTCTTCCTGAGATGGGGGTTACATGGAACACATGGTTTTCTAACAAATGTTAATACATTTCTACACCTATAATATGGACTTGGATGGTTGTATTATATTATAATAGATATACCATAATTCATTAATTCTTTGTTGGTGGTTTCTAGGTTTTCTGGGGTTTTGGAGGTTTGTTGTTTGGTTTTTATTTATTTATTTATTTATTTATTTATTTATTTTGCTATTAGAAATGATATTGCAGAGGACCTTCTCATGGGCAAATCTTTGCATACTTCTCAAATTATTTCCTTAGAAAAATTTCTAAGTTGAATTTTGGAATAGAAATATAAAAATTTCAAGTGCTTGGTACCTATTGCCAAATTGCCCTTCAGGAAGGTTGTACCAATTTACTCTCCCACCAGCTAGCTACTAAAATCCTCATAAAACTGCTGGCATGGCTCCTCAAGGCAACTAGATAACTGTATTTGTTGGTGTTATTGATTTCAACTTTGTGCTAAAAATATTTTTATATCTGGAAAGAAAGTATAGGGATAGAGAACTTTTGTGGCATCAGTTCTTAAAACTGTGGGAAGTGACTTAAGTGTTCAAGAAAGAAAATGTTTAGGACCCTCTGGTATAAAGGCTGAGCATTGGATTTATTCATTCATAGTGAGGACTGGATCCTAGATTTTATTTTATTTATTTATTTATTTATTTATTTTGCGATACTGGGGATTGAACCCAGGGGTGTTCTACCTCCGCGCTACACCCCTGGCCCTATTTTTTTATACTTTATTTTGAAACTGGGTCTCACGAAGTTGCGGAGGGCCTCACTAGGTAGAGAGAGAGAGAGAGACAGGGGGAGAGAGAGAGAGAGAGAGCAGCGAGCGAGCTGAGGCTGTGACCGCGAACCCGGATCCTCCGGTCTCCGCCTCCCAAAGTACTGGGATTACAAGCGTGCACCACCACGCCCGGCCTAGATTTTATTTTTATATTTTATTTTTCTTGGTGATATTATATTGCATAGATTGGCAGATAGATAAATGGGAGCAATCTTTACTCTTAAATATAGTATTTTTTAAATTAATTTCATTTTATAAAATTTTAAGATCTTGAACTGCTTGGTGAAAGATAATATATACCCAAAAGGATTAAGCTCTTGTTTTCTCCTTAGACTTCAGATCAAGTATAATTTCAGTCCCTCAGTTTAAATAAATTGCGTATAGCACTAGAAGTACCTGATTCCGTGTTTAGTGATTTCATTCAATTACTCATTCAAACCTTCTGCTTATTAGCTAGACTGAACGTGTCCTTTGAACTGTTTCATTATCTTGGTGAAACAGCACTTAGAGGGAGAGCCCAAACTCAGCTTCATTTTCTGCATCACGATAGACCACACTGTCATTTTCTTCTGTCACTTTCAGTTTACTTGACAGAAAAAGCTGATGCAGAAGAACTTAAATTAGTTAAAAATCACAAAAACACTTCTTAAGCTTGGGGCTCGGTCAGAGTTGCGTTAAGCTGTTCCTTCTTACGAAAGTTGAAGCAGACCCATCAGGCAGGAGTGTAGAGTTGCATGTTGATGGGAGGGCCAGTGTGTTGACATCTTGTGGAACATGTACCCAAGACTTTTACAGCTTTTTTTTCTATTATGAAATTATGCCTGTCCTAGGTCCCATGGCCTTATCTATAAACACCTTGAGTTTTTTCTGTAGGAAGTGGTAAATAGGAATGGTTTTACTTCAGGACATGAAAGTAGTAAACACAATAGCTGCTGTTCATTTTTTGCTTACTGTGTGCCAAGCAGAGTGACACCCCCGAAGTTCGCCCTCCCTGCAGCTAGCTGTATGAAGTCATGGTATCACCTCATTTTAAGCTTGAAGAAACAGAAGCTTGGAGAGGTTAAGCAGCTCACCTTAAGGCACTATTGGGGGCTAGTAGTGACCCCCAGGCTGCTAATCACACACATTTTCTTAGCCACTGTGCATACTGCTCCCCAATAATATCAACAGCACCATCATTTCTTCAAGAACACATATGTCTTAGAAGTTATGCCAGACTACAGATGGCCCCCATTTTCCAGATTCCCATAATCTTTATTTGCAAATGAAGAAAATAAGGTTCAAAGAATTAAGTAACTTGCCCAAGGTCACACAAGCAGTAAATATTATGAATGGAGTGCAGACTAAGTCTGTCTGGCTTTAAAGCCCACACCTACTCTCAACGGTGTCTGGCTGCCTCATCATGTGTTGGCTTATTGCTTAGGAGCTGAGATGTACCACTGAAGTCAGTATGGCTTTTAAATACAAGCTCGCAAGTTTTAAATTACGGTTCATTTAGTAGAAATCTATTGTGTATTAGACCTTAAACAAAGAGAATGAGTATGTTCTATACTGACAAGGAATAGGACAACTTGATTTATTATATATATATATTCCTTTCATATATATAAAGTCAATTTGGTCTTAAAGCTAAATTCATTATTTTTAAATGGGAATTAATGTGACAATGGCAGCCTCTGGCATACTACCATGATTGATCAGCTTGACTATTTCTCCTGAGAGCTGGCATTTTACCAAAGGAAAACGCAGAGATCAGTTACCATGAATCTGTGGTTTACATATATCAAAATAATCCCCTGGCTTTATCAGTTCCATAAGAGCCATGTTATATGTGTATTGCATTCATGGTCCATTAAAAAATAGTCGTATTGTAATAGGGAAGTATATGTCACATGTTTTATTTTTCAACCTTTCCCTAGAGCCCTGTGCCCTTTGGGCTCAGAAAACCTTTTGGCACACCAGAGAAGAACATGAGGGTACGGTTGTTGAGTTATGACTGGAACTGATGTGTGTGGCCATTGAGAATGAGAGAAATGGATAATAAAGAATACACAAGAAAGACAATCTAGAAAAGCACTTTAAATCTATTATTTTTGGAGTCTACAGGCTAATGTGTAAATTAACCTGAGTTTTCAAGTTATTATGCAAATAAAAGGAAGTAAAGTAATAGAATTCTCTGAAAATTATAATCTGTGCCATGAACTTTACCAAGTAGATATCGGAAAACATTTTAACTATATCGATTAATTGCCAGTCTGTGTTTCTTAATCTTGGTATCTGAATAAATGAAATCTAAAGAACAAGGTTAGATGTAAGCTGCTTGCTCTGTCATGCAGGCCAAGCATAAGAATGTTTTCAGAATCTGCAAGCTGTTGGAGGCAAAGAATGCATGCAGACTTGCAATTGAGGAGAGATTTTTGTAGAGCAGTTGGTTTGGAGAACGTTTTAGATTTTATTGAAACAGAATAAGGAAGGGACTATAACAAAGGTGGTGGCAGAGACCACAGAGGAGGACCTGGGGACAGGGCGTCCTGTAGTGCCGGCATGCTGGCTTTCCAGTGGTGTGTCAGATACATTTCCAATTGCCAGTAACTGGCGTCTGGTTGATTGCTTGCCACTGCAGGTGATTCTGAATTGCTGTGAGGGCGGAACACCCAGGGAGACAATAGAGCGTCTGTTGCACAGAGTGACTGGAGAGAAGGCCCTGCGTGCCGAGAGCTTGCTAAAACTCCTCCAGGCTGTGAAGACGGCGTTCCCGGACTTGGGCCTTCTGCTGGAGAAGTTGCAGAAGTTAACCACGCTGCCCAGCGCCACAGGTATTCGTTATGTTGACTCTCTGGACTGGAACTACTCCTACATAAAATGACAGCCTAAAATGCCCTTTTGGCTCTATGCCTGGGAGATAAGGTGATGTTAAGAAATGTCTTTGCCAAACAGAAGCTGTCACAAATCACTGATTCTCAGTATTTCTGGAGTCAGTATTTGAAATCTGAAATGGCTTCTCCATGAATCTCCTCCTGGTGGTCCCGTGGTTCAGGGTTTATTAATTGGTGACTCTCCTGGCTGTCTAGGATCACCTGTGAAAGCCGAAGGGACAGAGAGGCTCACGAGGTTTGGCCTTCTGACAAGTTGTGTGGACAGATGTGAGTAGCAAAATTCACATCTTGACCACCCCCTTCCCACTTAAGTGCTGTTAGGTTCCAGCTGTCCCAAGCACCGCTGACGTCTGTTCAGCTGGGAGATGCGTCCATATCCATCCTTTAAAATCAGTCCACCTGGAGCCAGTTCTCCCCGTCCCAGGGCAGAAAAGGACATTCAGGAAATGGGAGAACTTTTCCAAAAAGGAAGAAGAAACAACCTAAAACTCTACCACCCAGTATGTCAGTATTAATGGACATATTTTATCTATTACATAATTTTTACAATAATGAGACGCTACCATATTTTATAATTTTGTGATTTCTTCCATTTAACAGTATAACAACATTGCCCCCCAGATTTTGAAAAACTCCCCATAATTTTTTGAAGGCTATGTCGTTTTCCATCATGAGGATGTGTATGCTGTATTACTTTGTCCTTATTTGGGGGCAGATGTGGCGTACTGGTTAAGACTGTAGGCGTTAGTGTCGAGAAAACCTGAATTTGCACCCTGACTCCATCATTTTGTGGCTGTGTGGCCCTAAGCAAGCGAATTAGCCTTTCTGAACCTTGCTTTTTCTTTGGAACAGGTATAAGAATGAGACCTGTCACATTCATTTTTGTGTCTGCTGTGCATAATACTTGTGTAAAACATTTAGCGCAGTGCCTGGCACATAGCAGGCACTCAGCATACATTAGTTGTTAATATTTTCGTCATCACAGACCATGCAGTGACAGTGATCTTTGTGCATACTTCTTTTGCTTTTGGATAATTTCTTAAGGTTAGGTTTCCAGGAGTGGATTTATTGGGTCAAAGAGGAGAATAAAATTTTAAATATCTGCAAAACTAAGGGAAATGCGTGATAGTTTTGATTTTATTTTCAAGTAAATATGACTTCTTAAAAGGGAGTACCTACCAGATGGGCTCAGAGGGCATCCAAACAGAACCGTGGGTCAGCTTCACGGGCACAGTCTTGGTGTGTGACTGCTTGAATTTTGTGCCACCACATGGGTCCTTTACCTTGGGCTTCACAGATAACACCCCTTGAATCTGTACATCTGACTCTCTTGCAAGTACAGCCTTCTCATTACCCCCCTGTTGAGCAGTCGTTAGCTTCTACCACAGGCAGTCACTTTCAAAGTGTTAGTTGTTTTATGACCCTGAAGCACCAAGTGATTAAGTGTGGACCAAAGGAGATCTGCACACGTGCGTGTGAGGCCCCAGGCCAGCAGTTGGACTCCGCTGTGCCGCGGAGGCAGCTCTTAGGCTGACCTCTCTCTCTCATCTGTAATATCCCTAGTCTTCTGTGGGAGAAGCCCTTGGGAGGTTTTGTTGCATCAAACACTATCATTTTGCTAATATCCTTACAGTCCAACCAAGCCCTGATGATTATGGGACTGAGCTATTGAGACGGTATCATGAAAACCTCTCTGAGATTTTCCCAGACAACCAAGTATTGCTAAAGGCGATCACACAAGTGAAGAGTTTAGGCCCTGGAGAAAGAGAGGTAAGAATGAGGGGGAGGGGGAATATGAGTATATATACACATGCATATTTATATTTTCTATAAATGCATATACACAGCCATGTAGAGAAATGCTAAGTAGAGAAGGAGAAATAGAAGGTAACTCATTTGTTAAGGCAGAGTAACAAGTGGAATAGTTGGCATTTCTATGGTAAGAAGCAAAGGCATTCAAAAGGAAGATTGAAGAACTCTGTCATGTATAAGAAATCCTCTCAGTTAAAAAAAAAATTTGGCTGGGCTTGGTGGTGCATGCTTGTAATCCCAGTGCTTGGGAGGCTGAGACAGGAGGATTGTAGTGTTCGAGGTCAGCCTCAGCAACTTAGTGAGGCCCTCTGCAACTTAGTGAGACCCTATTTCAAAATAAAGAATAAAATATAGGGCTGGGGGTATAACTCGGAGGTAGAATACCCCTAGGTTCAATCCCTAGTACTGCAAAAAAAAAAATTGTGTGTGTGCTGGGGATCAAATCCAGGGCTTCATGCATGCTAAGCAAGTTCTCTACCACTGAGCTGCACCCAACACCTCTACACACACTCACACACAAATAAATTTAATTTTTAAAAATCTCCCAGATTGCCGGGCGTGATGGCGCACGCTTGTAATCCCAGTACTTGGGAGGCAGAGACCAGAGTATCCAGGTTCACAGCCAGCCTCAGCTACTTAGTGAGGCCCTCTGCAACTTCGTGAGACCCGGTTTCAAAATAAAGTATAAAAAATAGAGCTGGGGGTGTAGCTCGGAGGTAAAACGCCCCTGGGTTCAATCCCCAGTACCGCAAAAAAAAAAAAAAAACTCCCAGATTGAGAAAGGTGAAGGATGTTGAAAAAAGGTGAAGGATGTGTCTATTCAGAGACACAGTCACTGTAACCCAGTGCCCAGACTTTAGCTCTGCAGCCAGGCCCGGGGCTAGAAAGTCCCTTACATGCATGTTTGTGCTGCGTCTTGAAGGTCATGGAGCAGCTGGTGAAACGTGAGTCTGGCTTAGGTGGCTTCAGTTCCCTGATGTCAGCAGTTCTAGAAAAGCAGACTCTCTCTGCAACAGCCCTTTGGCAACTGCTGCTGGTGGCCAAAGAGACAACAACTTGTCCCCTGAACCTGCTCATGGAAGAAATACAAAGGGAGCCTGGTGCCGATGCTTTCTTCCGGGCAGGTAAGCTGCCTAAACCCTGCCATGGTTCTGCCCCCGCTGGAGATAATTGTCCACCTTCACAGGAAATAGAAAGCTCTCTCATGGAAATCACCTGCATCCCTACCCTCAGGGGTGACTGCGGGAAAGTTCTGGTCTTCTGTTGCACAGTAGAACGAGTATAGGTAACAATATGTGCTGTGTGTTTCAGGAAAAACTAGAAGAAAGGCTTTTGAATGTGTTCAGAGAAATGATAAACATTTGAGGAGATAGATGTATCTACCCTGATATGAACATTATATGTACAGTTTTTATGTGTCAATTAAAAAAAAAGAAGCACTGGTAATTTTGTTCAAAGACACAGGTGTTTGCAAACCTTTTTTAAGAAAACTACACAGTACTTATTCTAAGCTTATATTCGTTTTTATACTCTGATTACAGTGCTATTTGCCATTTTCCTCACTCCCAACAACACAGATGTAATGTGTTCTCACTGTAAAATTGAGCTGAAGAAGGGAAGGAGAAAATGGTGCTCATAGTGTGACAGAGTTTCTAATCTCCCTTTTTTTCAGTGATCACCCCAGAAAATGCTGCCTTAGAAACAATCCTGAGGCATAACAAGTTGATCATAGAAGCCATCCAACAGAGGAACGAGCTCAAGAGCTTTTCCCCAGAGGAAGAGCACCTGGCCAAGACCTTGAAAGAGGTGCGGGGAAGTACAAAGCAAATCAGATTCCTAGAGTGCGGCAGGGTGGATGCCTGGGGCTGTCATCATTCCTGGGGGAGGAGCCAGCAGCTGCGGAGTGCCCGCAGTGTGCCTGACCTGGGCTAAGCTCTTCTACTCTCCAACTCCAGTGGCAAGTGATGGCATCACATTTTACAGACAAAGGAGCTCGGGCTCCACATGTTAAGTTACATGTCTAGGTGCTCCAGCAAGTCATGTGACTCACATCTACATTGATTCCCGTCATCTAAACCTAGACACATCTCAAGGGAAAGCATGATTCTGTTCCTTAACGTGTTCTAAGAAGCAGCTTCTTTCAGATGAAGGAAAGTAAAGTTGGTCTTCTTATGTGTTCTATTCTGGCTTCTTGAAAGAGCCAAGGTAAACATAGATTGAACAAAGCTTTTGCCCATATGGGGTAGCAGATAGTGCCAGCTCATTTTCTGAAGGCTTCTCACAGTGTGGCCAGCATCCCAGCAAAACCAGGTGGGGATTGGGGGTGATTCATGGATGTCCAGCCTAGAATCGTGTGCATGTCGAACAGGGAAGAACAATAATGGAATATAAAATTGAACTACAAATTCACCTATAGCGTCCCTTTGATTGAGGGAGCATTGAAAGTGTGCAGAAAGGCAGGTTTCTAACCTACCAGTAACAGTCCCCGCCTCGGTCTGACTCAGCTGGGAAGCTGGGACACATTCCTGCGGGCATTAGAAGCAAGATTCATGTGCTCGCCTCTCTCCAGCACACCAGAACTTCAGAGCTTGGGTTTCTGCAGTTGATCAGTTTTAGCCTCGCTAATTAGTCTCATGCCTGCCTCTAGGGACACCAGGTTTATTTAGACAGACTTGAAAAGAGCAGAAATAAAATATCTTCCAAAATGAAAATTCCATGTGGCCATCTGTGGATGGTTTTGCTTTATTTTCTCAGTATGCTGACTCTCTGCTGATAGCTCTAACATTTGAAAGAGGATGGCTTTGAAATCAGATTCTTGGCCTCTTGAAAGCCCCTATTTGAACCTGCTTTAAAATGCTGAGTTTCTTTATGAAAGAAAATGATGTTTAAAAGGGTACATCTAAGTGTCTAAAAATATGGAGCCACCGATCGCGCAGTTACTTCCAGACATTGAAACAATTGTATATTATGAAAAATTATCCTGATCTTCATGACAGAAACACCAACAGCCAAATCCTATAGCTCTCCAGGCTTTTAATGTTAAGATTTAGAAAAGCTCTTTGAGAGATCCTGGTTGCTGAGAAGATAATTCTTAACAAAAAATGCTAATGCTTCCCCATTTGTACCTTCTTTGTATTGGCACATTTATCTTGATTTGTGCCTCCCTTTTTTTTTGTTAATTTTCCTGTTCTTTGGAAAACAGAACTCTCCATTACATGTGTCACAAGGACAAGTATAAACTACTTATAGATTGAGCAGTACCTTCTGGAACTAGCTTTTTTTTTTAAAGTTGAAAACCTGCTGGTGTTAACCCCACACCTTTGTCTCATGGTATTCATTTAGATTCTGAGCCTTTCCTCTGAGACGGCCAGCCCCGAAGCTTCCCTGGGAGCAGTGCTGAGCAGAGCAATGGAAAAATCAGTCTCGGCCACTGAAGTCTGTTATCTCCTGTGCAGTGTCCACAAGTCTTTCCCAGGCTTGCAGCCTGTCATGCAGGAGTTGGCACACATTGGTAAGGAACAGGGGCCTGGGGATCCTGTCAGGCCCCCAGGCTCTTTCTTTATTGAGGGAAGGAGGCAACAGCTCATGTAAGAGGGCATCATACCTCAAGTTATTTATTCCTTTTATATGCTCTCGATACATAACACAGCCAGGAGGCACAGATGTTACACGATGCTACTTGTGTTTATCGGGAAGTAAAGATGACAGCGATATTACTTTAGAGTTTTTTGAGGAGCCCAAGTTGTCTCCAGTCTCCTCTAAGAATGTCTTAGAAAAGTTATAAATCAAAGTAGAAACAGAATTCCCAGAGCCATGAGCCTTCTCTTTTGTGCAGGATTCCTTACTAAGGAAAGCGGAGAGAAGGAAATGTGGAAGGTGAGTAATAAATTTCACCTTGAAGCCAATGACAAAGAAAATGAGAAGGCAGCCGGAGACGACTGTCAGCCTGCAGAACAAAACAATCAGGGAGAGACTGGTTCCTTGCCAGAGCAACCAGAGAAAGACACGTCCGCCTCCCCAGACTCTGCCAAGAAGAGCTTCATCTGCAAGGCCTGTGACAAGAGCTTCCATTTCTACTGCCGCCTAAAGGTGCACATGAAGCGCTGCCGTGTGGCCAAGAGCAAACAGGTGCAGTGTAAGGACTGCAGTGAGACCAAGGATTCCAAGAAGGAGCTGGAGAAGCATCAGCTGGAGGCTCACGGTGCGGGTGGAGAGCCCGACGCACCCAAGAAGAAGAAGAAGAGGCTTCCGGTGACGTGCGACCTCTGTGGAAGAGAATTTGCCCACGCCTCAGGTGCGTTCAAGAAGGGGGCCCGCGGAGGTCGATCATTGCAGGTGTTGTAGTTGGAATCCAGGCGTGTGGGTGGGCTTAGAAATCGAGCTGGTTCTTACTGAGGCGGGGTAGTATCCGGGAGAAGCACGGGCTCTAAGCTTTGATTCCCTCCTCTCTTAAACAGATATGCTGGTCCCACTTCAGTTTTGGATTTTTATGAACTCTCAAGATGCTTACAATAGAATGAGCACACAGTAACATAGCTGTTATTCGTAATAATAATTGCCAGCAATATTGCCAATAATTGCTCTTAGGTTTTCAGATACCACTTGTTTTCTTAATAATAAACAAGAATCATGAAAACCATGGGGTGTATAGTTTAACATTGTTTCCCTTGTCCCAGATGTTGGATAAACCAATGAAACATAAAAAGGAGGTTTGTTTCTCTATTTCGGGTGGCTGGGTCCTATTTAAGGGGGGATAAACCACATTACTTTATGCCTGATCTGTCTAAGCAGGAGTGAGACTGCAGTGACTCTGGGAGTGCGGGTTGGTGGGCAGCTGAGCTGAGCAGCATGGCCGTGTGAGGCAGACGCTCGCAAGGCCGGGCCTCCTGTCGTTCACACATCGCTTCCCTTGAGGCCTGGCTCGTAGGTGTCCTGCTGGATCCTGACACTGATGGCTGGTGTCTCTTCTGGTCCCTGGCTTGGCCTCTCTAGGCATGCAGTACCACAAGCTGACGGAGCACTTTGATGAGAAGCCTTTCTCCTGTGAGGAGTGTGGGGCAAAGTTTGCAGCCAACTCTACCCTGAAGAACCACCTCCGCCTGCACACTGGGGACCGCCCGTTCATGTGCAAGCACTGCCTCATGACCTTCACGCAGGCCTCGGCGCTGGCCTACCACACCAAGAAGAAGCACTCGGAAGGTGAGGCGGGCGCGCGCTTCCCTTCTGTAGGCTTCCCTGGGGTGAGCCCCCAAAGACCTGTTTGGAATTAGGCTTGACATATCTCAGGGAAAACAACTCAAAGGCTCTAGGCACACAGATGACTGGGACTCCTGTCTGCATAGGCATGTTGCATGCTCGCTCTGAGGTTTCCAAAGAGGCTGGCGATGGAGTGTTATGACTTCGTAGTTGTAGAAGTTGCGTAAGGCCAAGAATTTTTTGAGCTCCGATGTGTAGTTCAAGCCTGAG
The DNA here is from genome assembly GCA_004027185.1 of Glis glis. Taxonomy (NCBI): domain Eukaryota; kingdom Metazoa; phylum Chordata; class Mammalia; order Rodentia; family Gliridae; genus Glis; species Glis glis. The sequence goes on from PVJS01004258.1 coordinate 17,718, forward strand.
AGGAGCCTGACAAAGCCCCTGCTGGGGGTCGGCAGCACCGGAGGCTGAGCGGCCAGGCTGGGCTCCTGTGTACACATGGCAGTGGCCTGAGGGCCAGGCAGCACCAGGGCTGAGCAGCCAGGATGGGCTCTTGTGCACACATAGCAGTGGCCTGAGGGCCAGGATGGGCTCCTGTGCGCACACGGTGGTAGCCTGAGGGCCAGACAGTACCGGGGCTGAGCGGCCAGGCTGGGCTCCTGTGCACACGGCGGTGGCCTGAGGGCCAGACAGTACCGGGGCTGAGCGGCCAGGCTGGGCTCCTGTGCACACGGCGGTGGCCTGAGGGCCAGGCAGCACCAAGGCTGAGCGGCCAGGCTGGGCTCCTGTGCACAAGGCGGTGGCCTGAGGGCCAGACAGTACCGGGGCTGAGCGGCCAGGCTGGGTTCCTGTGCACACGGCAGTGGCCTGAGGGCCAGGCAGCACCAAGGCTGAGCGGCCAGGCTGGGCTCCTGTGCATAAGGCGGTGGCCTGAGGGCCAGACAGTACCGGGGCTGAGCGGCCAGGCTGGGCTCCTGTGCGCACACGGCGGTGGCAGGGGCAGGTCTAGAGACAGCATGGTGGGGTGGTCATTGCATACCAGGGAATGATGCCAGGATGCTCCGGGGTTTCCAGTCGGTGGAGGGGAGGAGGAGCGTTGTCAGGGAAAGCTTCTTGGAGTGTCTGCGCATTGTTTGGAGCGTTTGCATGTAAGTAATGATGCGTCCATCATCTCACTGGATTTTTATAGTAGCCTCCTAATCGGTCTCCTCGCTCTCACCATTTCCCTCAATACTTCCCAAGCTAGACCATATCAGGTGACTTCTCTGCTCAGAACCCTACAGTGGCTTTTCATCTCACGCAGTGTGAAATCTGAAGCCTCTGATAGCCTGCCAGGCCATCCAGGATTAAGTGCCCTGATTCCTCTCCGCTTCCTCTCTCATTACTCTCCCGCTCACTTGCTCTGTTCTGCCTGTTTTAGTTTCCCTTCCAGGCCGCAGACTTGCCAGGCACTCATTCCGGGACTTCGTCCCTTTCTTGGGACGCCTCCCTTCAGATGTCTCCATGCTTCACCTCCTCACCCCCTTCAAGGCTTTCCTCAAACTGCGCCTCTGGGAGTCCGCCTCTGACCCCTAGGTGAAACCTCAGCCCCCAGCCCGCCAGCCTGCGTTGTTTCTGTCCGTGGTGCCTCCATGTGCGGAGGCTCTGCTTGATTGACTTGCAGGTGGCCTCTCCTGTTAGAAGGCTCGCTCTGTGAGGGTACAGCTGTTAGTCATTCAGGGAGCTTGGAATAGCACTTGGCAATAGTAGGCCTTGGATAAGTATTTGCTGTTGGATGAATTTTTTTTCTTTTTTTTTTGGTACTGGGGATTGAACCCAGGGGCATTCTACCTCCGAGCTACACCCCCAGCCCTATTTTTTATTCTTTATTTTGAAACAGGGTCTCACTAAGTTGTGGAGGGCCTCACTAAGTAGCTGAGGCTGGCCGTGAACTTGTGATCCTCCTGTCTCAGCCTCCTAAGTACTGGGATTACAAGCATGCGCCACCACGCCCAGCTTATTCTTTATTTTGAAACAGGGTCTCACTGGGTTGCGAGGGCCTCACTAAGGAGCTGAGGCTAGCCATGAACCCGGATCCTACTGTCTCAGCCTCCCAAGTACTGGGATTACAAGCGTGCGCCACCACGCCCGGCTGTTGGATGAATTTCTTGGATACTTTTCCAGACCTGGGGATATTGTAAATCCACACACCTGCTCTCATAAAGCTTATATTCCAGTAGGTAAAACAGACAATAAATAAGTCTGTAGTAGAGATCCAGAGTATAGTCATCGCTATGAAGAGAAGGGCAGCTGGGTGAGCAGCTGGAATGGCAGGACTGGGAGTGGGGCACTTTCACACCCAGGGCAGGCCCCTCGGAGGGTGAGTACAAAGCTAAGTCAAGTGAGCGATGGAGCCCGCGGGGGACTGGGAGAGGAGCCTCAGGCACAGAGCCCCCTCCCCATAGTGGGAAGGAGCTTTGCCTGCTGGGGACACCACAGAAAACTGGAAGGAGAGTGAGCAGAGTCAGTGCGAGTGTGAGAGGTAAGGCCAGAGCAGTCACATGGGCCAGATGGTGTAAGATCTCATAGGCCAAGGGAAGGAATTTGGGGCTTTATATAAAGAACGGGAAGCCGGGCGTGGTGGCGCACGCTTGTAATCCCAGTACTCGGGAGGCTGAGACAGGAGGATCACAGGTTCACCGCCAGCCTCAGCTACTTAGTGAGGCCTCTGCAATTTAGTGAGACCCTGTTTCAAAATAAAGAATTAAAAAATAGGAGCCAGGCATGGTGGCGCACGCTTGTAATCCCAGTACTTGGGAGGCTGAGACTGGAGGATCGGTGTTCGCGGCCAGCCTCAGCTACTTAATGAGGCCCTCCACAACTTAGTGAGACCCTGTTTCAAAATAAAGAATAAAAACTGGGCTGGGGGTGTAGCTCGAGGTAGAATACCCTTGGGTTCAATCCCCAGTTCCGCAAAAAAAAAAAAAAATGAAAAAGGGCTGGGGGTATAACTTGGAGGTAAAATTCCCCAGGTTCAATCCCCAGTACCGCAAAAAAAAAAAAAAAAAGAACGTCAGTTTCCAAGCTGCCTTAACAAATTACCACAAAGAGAGGCTTAAAACAACACAAGTGTATTATCTTACCATTCTGAGGGTTGGAAGTCCAAAAATGTGTCTTAAAAGACTAAAATCAAGGGCCTGCTGCTGTGGCACATGACTATAATCACAGTACTTGGGAGGCTGAGACAGGAGGATCACAGGTTTGAGGCTAGTAGCACACAGTAACTTAGACCCTGTTTCAAAATAAGAAATAAAAATAGGGCTGGGGATATAGTTCAAAGGTAGAGTGCCCTGGATTCAATCCCCAGTAACACACACACACACACACACACACACACACGAGGGTTCACCAGTCATGTTCTTGTGAGGTCCTAGGGGAGAATCCGTTCCATGCCTTTCTCAGCTTCTCAAGTTTGCCCACAATCCTTGGCTCTTGGTCACATTAGGCTACTCTGCTTCTGTCACCATGTCTCCTTCTTTGTTGCTCCTTCCTCCCTCTTACAAGTACCTTGTGATTCCATTAGGTCCCCTGGATAGCCCAGGATGACTTCCCCATCTAAAGATGCTTAACTTAGTCACAGCTACAAAGACCTTTTGCCATGCAGGGTGAGAGTTATAGGGTCTAGGGCAAGCAGAGGAGTGATCCGCTCTGATCTACATTCTTTGGTTAGTTCTGGCCAGTCTGGACCGAGAACTGCTCGGGGACTAGAGTGTGGTATAAAGACAGCTGCAGTAGTCCAGTGGAGGCAAGATGTCGCTTTCAACTGGAATTGTGTTCGTGGGGGTTGAAGAAACACTCAACTTTGGGGATATATTTTTGAAAGTGGAGGTGGCAGAACTCGTGATGGATTGGATGCAGGATATGGGGGGAAGAGGAATTACAGATGGCTTTGGGACTTGGGACTTGGGGCATGAGCAACAGAGTGCATGATGCAGCCATTTACTGAGGTGGGGGAAGTTGGAGTGTGTGTGCGTGTGTGTGTGCGTGTGCGCGCACACGCGGGAGTGGTGGTGGGGCCAGAACATCAGGAGCTCTGCTTTGGATGTGATATGTGTGAGAAACTTTGCAGAGCTCTGAGTGCAGAGGTAGAGCAGGATGGAGTTGGATGTCAAGCGAGGAGCTCTAGGAGAAGGTGGAGCTCTCGGCATGCAGCTGGCCTGTAAATCTCTGAGATAAGATCATCTAAAAAACGAGGGTAGAGACGGCCAAGCACAAAGCCCAGGCTTCTCAGTCAGTTCAACTTTTGATTCAAGAATTTTTTTCCTAACAAAATGTTATTTCAAAGCCCATTAGGTAAAAAGTGAGAGCGAGGCTGATTGCCCCAGCCTAGGGTGGGGGGGTCTGGAGCCTCGCCTCACTGAGTGCCCCACTTCCTCTCGGTCCGTGAGGGGCAGGAGGCTCAGCAGGTCTGCCTTCACAAATGACAGCGCCCAGGCTTGCTCTTTACCTGCTCCTCACAACCTTGGCAGTCTCGTGGTCACATTCTCATTATGTGCCCGAGAAAATCGAAAAACCAAGGAAGGAGTAGTGGCTTTACAGCAAGTCGCTGGAAGAAGGCTTTCATTCTTTTCTGAATCCACATCTCACCTTTGTGTGCAGTTATGAGTCTACACTATGTATTTTGCAGGGATATCTAGACTCAAGCATTTCTGGACACAAGGGTGTTACCTTTTGACCAGAAGTGGATTGAGCTCGTTCATCCTCGTGGTGGCCTGATAAACCGATGGGTTCTCTGTGAGATGAGAACTCTGTCCCTGTTCCTCCATCCAGCGCTCCCCTCCCCCCATGTGATGGGCTGTGCTTGTGACAGGAAGGCTCTGGCCTCTCTCCCAGTGTGTTATAGATTGCCTGAGGTTTTAATGTCATCTCCTGGATGACATTTCCCTGGTGTGTGCCTTAGAATTGGATTTAGTTTGTAGGAATGCCATAAATGTTTAGTGCTGGCTCTCATAAGCTCATGTATTTGCAGGAAAAATGTACGCATGCCAGTATTGTGATGCTGTGTTCGCCCAGTCCATTGAGCTGTCCCGTCACGTGAGGACCCACACCGGAGACAAGCCGTATGTCTGCAGGGACTGTGGCAAGGGCTTCCGGCAAGCCAACGGCCTCTCCATCCACCTGCACACCTTTCACAGTATGTACTACGCGTGTGGATGTCACGTACTCAGGGCCAGGCTTGGCACTGAGAAAGCACAGAGCAGTCAAAACAGATGTCACATTATCAGAGCTGGGTCCCATTCAGCGCCCTCCCCTCCCCTATTCTCCTGTAAAATCCATAGTCCCCTTTTCCAATTTCAAGAAGAATTCCTTTTAACATATCAGTGCGTGCTGCTTGTTTCTCTGTTGAGGCTGTTTTCTTGTCTTCCTCTCTAGCCCACCTGGCACCGTTCAGCTGGCAGAGGCAAATTATGTTTGAAGGAGAAAACCCATAACTGACAGGCTCACAGGGCACCGGAACATTGCCATTAATCTAGCGAGCTTCCGTCTCCTCCCACACCTCCTCCCCCACTCTCACCCTATATTCGTACCTGCCTTTCCCCGTAGGAGCAATTCAGGCCCTTTCTGAACTAATGTCTACCCTCATAGGTGATGCCGGGTATGTTCCCGTGGAGCCTCCTGCCCAGTATTCTCTTCTGAGTGCCATTGTATCGCCCTCAATTAGTAGGGTCTGCCTTCGTCTTTCTCCCTTTCTACTAGAGCCAATACAGACAGACACACTGTCATGCAAAACACATTTTCTCAGCCTCCCTTAGAGCCAGAGAATAATCAACACAGCACAACCAGGAAGTTGAGAGGTTGAACTTGAATCTCGACCCTGCCACTTATTTTCTTGAGACCTTAAGCAAATTTCTTTACCTTTCTAAGCCTCTCATACCCCTTCCAAACTAAGCAAATAATAACGCCACCACCTCGGATTGCCATAAGAATGAAATGAGACATCACAGGTAAGACACAGAGCTCTACACCTGGCATAGAGGTGCTCAGTAAATGCCAGGCATTATTGTTGGTGATAAGAGCGCCCCTGTCAGGACCACCTGTCACCATCAGTGCTTCTCTTTTTACATGCCAGGTACCTCGCATACACTTCTTCCCCTCCCCTCTCTATTCTTCTTCCCACATACCAGTTTCTAGCTGTTGGCAAATAGTGTCTCACAACATGTGCTTTGTGTAAACACACCCGCGTCTGTTGTCAGCCAGCCAACAAGGGCTTTGCCAAAGCTCCTGTGTGCCCAGCGTGTGGCTGGACATTGGGCCCTGCAGGAGGAATAGAAAGCAGCCCGCTTCCTCCCAAGGAGTTAACAAGACTGTCCAAAAAATTCAGCTACAGTAGACTTCGGGATGGGCGCGCTTTGGCTTGGATTCGTTGCCATAATTTTGATGTCCTCTAGACCGCTTAGAACGATATTCTGCTTCAGTCTCTTTTCCCAGTAGCATTACATGAGAATCAGGAAAGGGTAAGACATTAATTTTCAGAATGAAGAGGATCCAAAGTAGTTTACCATGCCCTAGAGTCTATCACTCACAGACACCCCAGCATCCAGGCCCCCTCTCGTCCAGACTGTACTCTCCATTTCTTGCCTTTTCTTAGGGTCACATCATTGCTACAGAAACCTGTGTCAAAGTATCTTAAAAGATAGTGTGGAACAGATTTTAAGAGCTCCTGTCCGCAGGGAAACCAGTTAATGATACCAAGTGCTGCTGCATGTCAGAATTCCTGAATTAATGTGAATCAGTGCACATACAAGATTGGCTTGTGGGTTGGGCCTTTCTTGTGGGCAAAGGCTTTTATTATTAAAACATGTGTTTTCCTTTGCTTTAAGAGAAAGACTGAAATCTGCCATCAGATGGCATGGACATTCTTTATCAGTTCTACTTCTTGTTTTTGAGGCCTCATTGGGGAGGTGGCACGCCCAATCAAGAACATGCTCAGAGCATGGGACATGAGAGCCACATCCTAGATACACCCTCAGTAAGATACTAACAACCCTCAAAACCTTGGCTTTCCTGATCTACAGAATAGGAATGATAATAGAGCCTGCTCACGGGCTGTTGGGCGGCTTGGGGAGTCAGACACAGAGCACTCAGAATGAGCCTGCTGGGGAGCACTCGTTAAAAGCCAGGCGTGAGGAAGCAAGCCTGTCCTGCTGGTGACGGAAGACACAGTGATACTCTGGGGAGTGTGTGGGGAATCCCACAGGGAAATAGAAAACTCAAAAATACGACTGCAAATGGAAGAGCAAGGGCGATACTCCCCTGGAAGCAGTCGGCTAGATCTTAGCATGTACGATGTGACAGAAGGAATGGAGGTCACCTGTCTGACTCCTCAGACATGGTTAGTCCAGAAAGCCTGAAGCACGCTGCCTCCGGGGTGAAGGTGGAGTGGAGTCAGGATGCCACACTGACTTCTGTCCTCGGAGTCTGTGACACCGAGTGACATCTAAACAGAGTCTTAATCACTGATGGCTGCTTGTGTTTTCTTCCCTCTGCCTCTTTCTATGTGGATGTCCCTCCTGGAACCAGACATAGAAGATCCTTATGATTGCAAGAAATGCAGGATGAGTTTTCCCACTCTGCAGGATCACCGGAAGCACATCCACGAGGTGCACTCCAAGGAGTACCACCCCTGCCCCACATGTGGGAAGATCTTCAGTGCCCCTTCCATGCTGGAGCGGCACATGGTAACCCACGTCGGAGGGAAGCCCTTCAGCTGTGGGATCTGCAACAAGGCCTACCAGGTGACCTCCAGTGGCGCCAGGAGCTCTTTCCGCAGCCCTGCCCGCTCTCCGTTCCGCTCCCCTGACTCCCATGTCTGTGGTTTGCAGGTTGTCTCCTCTCCTCCGTGATTCCACACTGTGACCAGTTCTCACAAAGAATAGGCTGGGGTGTAGCTCAGCGGGAGAGCATGTGCTTAGCCTGTGCGAGGCTCTGGGTTCAGTCCCCAGCACCAAATCTAAAAAGCAACTTGTAACCCTGCTCTCTGAGGAGACCTGGGCAAGTGGTGCCGTAGGGAGCTTTGATTGGAGGAGAGAGTTCTTCCACCTCCTCTTAGGTGCCAGCCCTGTCATGAACTGGGTGCTCGTTCCCCTGGACACTCACGTTCTGTTGAACCTATTGACCCCATGCAAGGGATGAGAGTGACTGCCACCTGGAATTTCCTTGTTTAGCACAATCGTTGTTTTTTGAACTCCCAGGGAAGGGCTTTTTTACCTGAGAATCTGGTATATAATTAAAGTAAAACCCCATATAGGTGTAAAAAGAAACCATGTCTGTCAGAAACTGGTTCCAGAAAAAAGAACAGTCCGTGCTGGCATCTGAGATTTTGGTATAGACAGAAAAGCAGAACAGCTGATTTGAAATGAGCTAATTTGTACCAGGCCTTGTGCTGTGACATTAGTATGGCAGAGCTGAGTAAGACCTGGGCGTGGTCTCCATGTGACCGTGGACCTCAGTGGCTGCCTCACAGGAGGCTCCTAGCCCTCCTGAGCCCCGTGGGAGGCGGTGCACTCGGCCACGTCCTGCCTGCAGTGGCCACACATTTCCCAGTTGCCTTGTTCCCACACACCAGCACTGAGGGGGGTAGAGAAGAGAGTGCCATTATGGGCCCATGAGCTTATCCAGAGCATTTTCTTTCTCTTATGAGGACCTGTGAGCTCTCCAGCTTGCTAGAACTTTCTAAGACTTAGATTTGCCAAATGTCTTGTAGCAACTGTCTGGTTTGTGGTACCATAACCGGACCCACCACCCGGATGTGTTTGCTGCTCAGAACCATCGATCGTCCAAATTCTCATCACTTCAGTGCAGCTCTTGTGACAAAACCTTTTCCAACACCATTGAACACAAGAAGCACATCAAAACAGAGCACGCAGGTGAAGTTGGGGGAGCAGGGACTGGGGGAGCTGGTGGGTGGGCGGGGCGGCCATCCAGAAATGCTGACTCAGTACTCCAGCATGGCGTGCCGCCCCAGCATGCCTGAGAGGACGCCACACCTGTCCATCAGTAGCAGTAGCTTGAGTGGCAGCAATTCTCAAACCTGGAAACCTAGAGCAGTGAGAGCTCCTACCAGCCCGAGTGAGACCAGTCTCGGCCGTGTGGGGAGGTGTCAGCTTGGTGGCAGACAGGCCTGGTGGAAGTCCTGATTCCAGCACTTACCAGCTGCATGACCTTGCAGGTGGCCTCTCTCTTCTGAGCCTGTTTCCTTCTCAGAATGGGAGTTATCAGTACCTACCTTGCAGGTAAACGGGGAAATCACAGCAGCTGTCAGTTACGGAGCATTTCCTGTGTGCAGAGCACCCACCAAGCACTTTGGAAATTCCTCTTTTAACTCTCAAACCCTCTTTGCACCCAGACAGCCTGAACCAGATCGTGCCCTTTGCCACTGGGTTGCATGGATCTCCCCCAGTCATAAGGTTCCTGGCACTTGGTAGATGCTTGTGCAGCGTTTGTCCTCGCCCCACCCTGGCTCTTTCTCTCTAGCCTTAGAGAGCATCCTCGGGTCCTTTCCCACTATTTCTTTCCTTCTGTGCCTCACAGATCTGAAGTTCCATGAATGTGACCAGTGTAAGGAGCTCTTCCCCACGCCGGCTCTGCTGCAGGTCCACGTCAAGTGCCAGCACTCAGGTCAGTGCCCCCGCTGCATACCGCCGAGCTAGACTGCCCGGTGTGAATCTCGTCTCCAGCACGCAGAGCTGTGCAACCCAGGCTAAACACTAACTGACTTGTGCCTCGGTTTGCTCATCTGGGAGATGGAGTGATTGTAGTACCTACCTCATAGGGTAACTGAAAACCTTAAGGCCTGACACCTGTAAGCACCCCTAAGTGTCAGCCATGATTGTCATTGTTATTGTTATTCCACCAAATCTAAAATGCCAGATTATAAGTTGCACCACTTTTGTTGAACCATTAAGAAAGAAGTCCTGCCAACTAAACTATGCTTTCTTATCACTTGGAATTGATAGGTTATTCTAGGTGCTGTTTGAGTCTTAATTTGACATAGGTTTTTTCATATCACACATTGTTGTGTGCATACATAGAAAGGAAAACAAGGGAAGACTGCTCCTTGGGTGACTTCCAGCTCGGTTGTGGGCATGCTTGTCTCTCCACACGGTGTTTGCTCTGCCGTAGAGAGCGTTGGTGATGAAGCACAGGGCATTGAGAGGCCATCAAAGAACGGAAGGCCATTGGTTTGATCTCTTGAACATTTTATAAAACTAGACTGCTTTTGATTCCTGGTTTAGGATGTAGCTAACCCTTCAGCGGTTACCCCCTCCCTCCTAGACCATTTGGTTCCTGTGAGTTAAAAGTGTGCACTCTCCTGGCTTAGGGATGTTATTTCCAGCCGTGGGCACTCGTCCTGCAAGCCTTGATGTTTGTGCGCGCGCAGTCGTTGACGGTTGCACCTGACTGACGCCTCACAGGCAGCTGTCCTGGGTGTGGCTGATCCCACCTCAGGTGTTAAAATGCGCTTCTGAGACTTTGTGGAGTATAGTATGTCTGCCTCATTGTCCACTATGAAGTGACTGGTAGGCTTCAGCAGAGGTGGCTTTAGCCCAGGTCTCATGCTAACAAGACGGTACTTTGAGGGCACTTCACTCAGAGGGGACCCTTCCAAGGCTCCGTCTAGTTCTGTGTTTGTCATTATATAAGGAGGACTCCTCCAGATTTTGCCGCCTTCAGGTCCCACAAAACCTAGCTCTCCCTCTGCCTGGATCCATGTCGCTCCCTCCTCGCACCTCCCTCTACTCTGCCCACAGCCTGTCTCCTGCGTCTCCCTCCTCCAGGCTCCCAGCCATTCAGGTGCTTGTACTGTGCGGCCACGTTCCGCTTCCCCGGAGCACTGCAGCACCACGTCACCACAGAGCACTTCAAGCAGTCGGAGAGCACTTTCCCCTGCGAGCTGTGCGGGGAGCTCTTCACTTCCCAGGCTCAGCTCGACAGCCACCTGGAGTCTGAGCACCCGAAGGTGCTGGGCACCAACACCCAGCCAGCCGCCTCTCAGGTGGTGCAGGTGAGTCTGGGGCCACAGGTCACAGAATGTGAACACGGGGTTCCTAAGGCTTCTCTAGAGGCTCCTCTGTCCCAACACTCAGTCTCTTGGGGCTCTTAAAAGGTCCCCAAGTAATACATTCATAATCTTAGAGCCTCTGGATCTTTTACCAAACAGGACAGAAAATTCTAGACTTCTGGTGGTCCCTTAGAGGGAACCTGAAACAAGAATTTCCAAATGTGAAACAACCTTGGTTTCTCCTCCCAATTCACATATGTCCCCACTTCCTGGGAAAAGCCGTGGGATGTGGGGAGCTTTTCAGGAGACTGTAGAGAAGGTCTCTCAGCTCTGTGTTGGGCGGGGACCCCGGCAGATAAGGCGGGAGATGGCTGCTCAGGGCTGGCACAGTGCACCTTTGCTTCTTCACCTTACCTGGTGAAGAGCCTGCCTCCTCTGGATGTGCCAGGGCCAAGCTTGATCCAGCCTATTTCCTTGGTCCTCTCTCTTTTTTTTTTTTCTTCTGGTACTGGTATTGAACCAAGGGGCATTCTACCTCTGAGTTATACCCCCAGCCCTTTTTTGTTTGTTTGTTTGTTTTGAAACAGGGTCTCACTAGGTTGCTGAGTCTCACTACTTGCTGAGGCTGTCCTTGAACCTGCAATCCTCCTGTTTCAGCCTCCCAAGTACTGGGATTATAGGTGTGCACCGCCGTGCGTGGCTTCCGTGGTCCTGTCTTACTCTCCCTGCCGTCTTCTCCAGAGGGAGGGCAGAAAAGGAAAAGAGCCTGAGCTCTGCCAGTTGTCATTGGCTCGTAGGCGGGTTGGCGAGAACTGTAAGCTGATGTCCCACTGTCCAGCTGCACAGATCGGTCATTTGTAAACCACGGTTTCATGTGTGACCTCTAGGGAACAGAGGGCAAGTCACCTGAGTAGGACTCCAGTTGACACTCCTGCTGCATGTCATTCAGGCCACTTTGCTTTTATCATTTTTATATGTTAGAGTTCTTGGTAAGATGTCCTTGGGGGAGGGGGGTTCCAAACCTAGAAGAAAAAAATAGTTTGAAAGCTACCTTGCCACTGCGGATTGAGCAGCACAGCTGATCTCTTCACTCCTTAGCATAGAGAAGCAGCTGAGCTGGGCTTTCTGCACTCTTGGCTGGTTCTCAAGAGCCATATGGCTGTGCCCTCTGGGGCACACTGGCTTAAAAATACCAAGGCCACCAAGCTGTCGGGGGCTCCATAGGTCAGAAGCATCAGCGCGGAGGTTGAGGCAGGACCTGGGTGTGTTTAACCACAGAAGTTCTCTTCACGCTGGAAAGGTCTTCAACAGATACGTGGACTGGGGAGGGGTGGAGGCCTGCGGAGGACAGGAGGGTACCTGCCCTGGCAGCTTGCTGAGCTGAATAGAGTAGGTACAAGCCAGAGTTCATCCACTTTCTTCCTCCAAAGCTCTGTAGCCGTGCAGCCTCCAAGAAGGCTCTCGCCCCTCAGAGGTGCAGGCACACTACCTCTGGCAGGCCCAGGCTTCTGGTGAATTTCTCCCGCTCCCACGCTCCATGCATGGGGCCAGCCACCTTCAGTGGCTTTCCTCTCACACTGTCTTCCTGAGACAGGGAAACCCAGTGTGAGGAAGTGAGCCAGTGTTCACTGGTGTGTAATCACAGAGCCCGGGCACCTCGAGGTGGCGTACTGCGCGAAATTATAGCAATTTAGTGCATAGAGTCATTTAAATTGTTTGCCTGCCTTCTCTTTTGCATCACTGGTGTGTTAGACTTGCCTCTTCCCATTAGGCACAAGTAATTGCTCTCTTCAGGTGAAAACATAAATATCATCATTACAGCATGAGACGGAAACCATGTAAATTCGGGAGCTGACCGTGGACACTGCCCAGAGCAGCCTCCTGGTCTTCCTTTCAGGTGATCCAGCCTCCAGAGCCGGCAGCCCAGACCGAGCAGGTGATCACCCTGGAGGAGACCCAGCTTGCTGGCTCGCAGGTGTTTGTGACTTTGCCCGATTCTCAGACGTCTCAGACCAGCTCTGAGCTCGTGGCGGTGACTGTGGAGGACTTGCTGGACGGCACCGTCACCCTGATCTGTGGTGAGGCCAAGTGAGGGACTGCTCTCCACTGGAGGGCCCTGCATTTGCTCCAGGGTGCAGCTCTGAAGTTCGCCCTTTGCCCTCCCTGCTGCCCTGAGCGGGAGCATCTTAGAAAACAGACGCTCATTGTTCCCATAGAACCCCCAGCGTCTGAGTCACTGCCAACACCCTGTCCTCCATGCTGAAAGCCTCCTTCCCACAGGCTGCTGCTCGGGCCTCTGACACTGCCCGTCCCCCAGGGAGTCTAACTTCCAAAATAGAGTCTGGAAGAGCAGTGGGATGGGAGCTGGTGACAAGCGGCCAGGGAGGTGCGACATGCCAGCAGCCCTCAGCAGGCAGAAGGGCAGTTCACTGGAAGACCAGGCCCACAAGAGGATGGCTGCAGCCCCCAGGGACCCCGGCCTTGAGCACACTTGCCCTCCCTCATGTCTCCCATGCTCCCCTCTGCTCAGGCCCCCTGCACCTAGAGACTGTGCCCAGCTCCACTCATGGTGGCAGCAAGACAGGCGGCAGTGTTAACGCCGCAGGAAGTCCTGATTTCCATGCCAGGTCCCCCAGTCACTAGAGTTAGTCCCTCCCCAAACAGAGCCTTTGGAGTATTTCTCCTGGAAATGTTTCACATGAGGCCATCCAGCTGAAAAGACGGTTTCTGCCTTTCTAGAATGTTCCTCATAGTGTTTCTGACCTAAAAGCTGAACTTCTACCTGACCTGGGGGCCTGCCTACCTCTGGAGCACGTGATGTCGCCAAGAGCCAGCGCCAGGCAGCCGCCAGTGCCTGCACGCGGTGGAGTGGCATGCTTGCTCCCGGCTCTGCTCCTGACACTGGCCCGTGCGCGTGCTTGAGAGTGGCCTGCTGGCTGGCTCTCCCAAGCTGCACACTAAGTGCAGGTCAGTGATCCTTACGAGTCGGAATTTCACAAAGCTTTTTATCTTTAGCTCCTAAAATATAATCTGGTAATTAATGGTTTGTGGAATCCATTATGAAGTGCAATTAGATGGATGTCAGTTCCTGCCATTTAGAGAGAATAACTGGCACTTATCTTCTTTTCCTTGATGCCCACAGGTTAAAGTGGGCTAGTGCAGTGTTGACACACTGGGCAGGCTCCCTGCCACTTGTTGTGTGTTGACCCCTTGCAGGGGAGAGTGTCTGATGTGGTCACTCACACTCGAGCCACCTGCTGCCGGCGATGAGCCCACCCTCCTTTCCAAGCACCTCTCACGTAGCCACATGCAGAGGCGGGGCTCAGTTTGGTCGTGGGTGGAGCTTGTAGCACTGCCATGCAGTCGGGTGGTACACAGCTGGAAGGGCAGAGGAAGAACCTTGGCCCTGACCCACCGGTGTGCTTAAGGGCTGGCCACCGGCATCAGCGTGGTGCGGACAGTCCAGTGACCGTTGGCACAGCCCGCCCCTGCCAGCTGTGCCCACCTCCGTCCTGACCTCAGACTGCTCGAGCCTGTCAATTCTGGAGTCTTCCCATTCTGAAGAAAATGAAGTTGTTAAAGGAGAGCTGGCTTCCGAAGCCAAACACTGACCAGAAGATGGTGCTCAAACCTTTAAGACTTCACCTCCCTGCAAAGATCTCGCTGTTGCTGCCAGGACTGTCCCTGTCCCTGTCGTGAGGCTTTTTAGTCCTGTGGGCAGGCAGACCAAGAGAGCTCCCTATCTGCAAGTGGCAAAATGGCGCTGAATCGTCCCTGGCCCCAGAAAACCTGTCGGAGGGCACGGAGGGGCGTGTGCTCCAAGCCTTGGGGCTGGGCACTGTGCAAGTGTCACTAAAACTTCTTCCTCCCCAAAAGCAAAGGAATGAAAACTCAATCGCTGAGGACCTCCAGGGGAAAGTGGGTTTTTAAAAGTCTTCTGAATAAAATGCTGTAAGTTTTTAACACAGGTGTCAGATCCATTCCAGCACAAGAAATACTTTCTCAGGTTTCGGTGGGGACCCAGATGGTGGTTGGACACTCGTTTTCTTCAGAAACACCAGACTCGCAGCTGAGAGCACAGAGAAGTTGGGGCTCACTGCTGGGGCATCAGGTGCACACGTGGGGAGGGCCCGTCCTGCAGGCAGTGGCTGCTCCGAGTGGCCCCGCGTTCACTGACAGACTCTGCAGTGCTGCCCTCCAGAGAACCAGGCTTGGATTCTATGGTGGAACACTTCCTCTTGCCTCTGCCCAGACCTTCTGATTGCTGCTGCGGAGGACATTACTAACGGTCCCTTAGTCTACATGGCTCTCTTTCGATATGGCAGTGATGCTCTCCTTGCCTTGTCCTATGAAATCCTGCTCATGTGGCCCCTGGACTGAACTCTGTCTGTGGTGTTTGGAGGAGTCTGCGGGCTTCTTAGAACACGTGGATTTGTTCAGCAGGACCTCACGCCTCCTCTGCTCCAGAGCTCGTGATCCCACTAGGGAGGAGGGAAAGGCAGTCAGGTTCAAGCTGGAGTCTGGTTCTGTGGGTTAACAGATCAGTGTGGATCAGGACTTCCCATCACAGGTAAGTGGGACAGCAGATAGAGGCAAGTGAAATTCCTGACCAAATACATGAGCAGAACCCGGACCAGCGGGGCAGCAGCAGGGCAGAAGCAAAGGGCTTTCTCCTTTATTTTAGATAGCCTGCCTCTTCTGCCTGTGGAGTTCTGTTTGGGAAGCTTTGAGCCCACCAGTACTGGGGGCTACAGTGTGAGCACCGGGCTCCCTGTGATGCAGGTCCCCTCTGAGGACGCCTCTGCCTTGCCACTGACCCAGGAGGCACCTCAGCCTCATCCCTCAGGCCAGAGCTCCGATGGCTGAGGAGTGGGATGGGATACTGTGAATGGTGAGCCCAGTTGGGGGACTCCCAAGGTCGAGGGGAAGGGTGAGAGGGTGGAAGAGTATGCCTTTAAATCTCATATGCTTGAGAAGCCTGCACAGGGAGGCGATGCCCCACAGAGTAGACAGGTGGTTCTGGGGGACAAGCAGTGCTGCTGTTCAGTTGGGGCTGGGAAGTTGGGCAGTGATGGAGAAGATGCTGGGATACTTTGACCAGCCATCCCAACAGAAGAGCAGCCTAGCCCTGTTCTGCCTGGCCTAGTGTGTCCTAGGGATACTTGGGAGATAGGGCGCAAAACGGGAATAGAAGAAAGAGGCGGTGGCACACACCTGTAATCCCAGGTACTGGGGAGACCGAGTCAGGCGAAACTTAAGTTCAAGTCCAGCCAGGGCAATGTAGCAACACCCTATCTAAAAATAAAAAGGGCTGGGAATATAGCTCAGTGTTACAGTAGTTGCTTAACATGTATAAGGCCCTGGGTTCAGTCCCCAGTATGAAAGGAAGAATGGCCTGGGGTTGAAGGGAGTGTGGGGGCAAGTTAATTGTTTTGTTGCCGTGGAAACCTGTGGCTGGTAGGACTCAAGCCAAAAGATCGGAGCACAGTAGAAACTCAGAAACTTGCTACACCTGTGACTTGGTCTATAAGGAGGAAAGGAGCTGTCCGTACATTGGGGACTACATTGTTGAGAAAAACAATCATCCCCTGTGCTAATTTAGATTGCCTCCAAATTGTGGAAATGTCCATGGTTTGTTTCCCTTAGCAAGGCCAGTCCCACCTGTTTCCACCAGTGGTCCAGACAGCTGGCCTCCACGTGCTATATAAGTTGGATTACAAACTATTACTTCTGTTCAACATGCACTAATGTATATAAATAAAACATGTGCTTTGAACAAATCATGTTGTGTGAGTTTGAGAGGGACTGTGGTGTCGCAGACCTGTTTCTGCTTGGTTCTGGCAGCTGTCAGATGGCATAGGCTTGAGAGGCCTGGGGTTCTAGGGGCTGTGGTACACCTTCAGGACTCTGGCATGGCCTAGGGAAGGCTCTCCTGTCACGTGGAGTCTCCTGTCCTAAATCCTCTCCAAAGGAGCCAGTGTGGGGCCTTGTTTGAGAGCAAAGGCTTTGGTGTCCCCCTAGTCCCACCTCTCGGCGCTGCTGTGTGACCTTGGGCAGGTGTTTGCTCTTCCTGAGCTCCCTCCTGGCTTCCAGCTATAAAATAAAGTGGTTCCACTCATCCCAGAGAAGCACAGGATGGAGGGAAAGCCTGCATCAGTGAATCCAATGTTGTTTATTCTAGTCGTTAATGAAGTTCTTTACAGACAGGCCACCCATCCCCTGCATTCTCTGGCGCTGAGGAGAATGTTCATTCTTCTGCCTTCCTCTCTGAATCCTTAGGGATCCTTATAACACCCACCACTTTTCATTTATCTCTTGAATCTCAACTGCCCCTGAAGCACCAAGCGCTGAGCAGATAACTATAAAATAAGCAGAAACCTTTCCCAGTGAACAGCTGAAAATGTCACGTTGCTGGCAGTCAACAAGGAAACAAGGGGGAGAGACGCACAGAGAGCAGGTAGAGGTAATGCCTACAGGAGGAATCCAGGCCGCCACCTCCTGCAGCCCTGAGGATGGGGGGAGGGGCTCTGCCCGCTTCTGGGCCAGTCCTGAAACCACAAACGCTCCCTGCCCAGAGCCCACAAACACCTGCCTACAGAGAGAGGCTGGAGCTGCCCAGGTCATATCCCAGGCGGCCACAGGGGTAATTGTAATACACAGATGGGCCCCCGCAGGGTAAGGTGCTGCCGCGGTCAGGTGGGGCAGTATTGAGCAGAGGCAGGAAATGGACCAGCCTTCTGGCAATCCTCACCTGGCCCAAGGTGGCTGGCTGAGAGGCCGAACCACACTGGGAAGGGATGGATGTGGGAACTTCCCAGCCCCCTCTGGCTAGATGGATGACCTTGACCGAGTTCCCT